>CM076579.1:111992230-112159337 GCA_034641835.2 Pinus albicaulis
AGCCTGTAAATCCTAGAAAACTCCTAACATCTTTTTGACAACTTGGAATAGATAAGTTAGAGATGAATTCAACTTTTGACTCATCAACTCTAATCCCATCCCCTGAAATGTGATGCCCCAAAACAATACCTTCAGTAAACATCATGAAACATTTCTCATGACTAAGTGAAAGATTTGCTTCCTCACATCTCTTTAAAACTTTTTCTAAGTTTGCTAAAGCTTCTTCAAATGTGTTTTCATAAACTGTGAAATCATCCATGTATACCTCTACACAATCATGTATTAGATCTGAAAAAATTCCTAATACTGCCCTTTGGAATGTTGCAGGTGCATTGCATAATCCAAATGGAAATACTTGGTAAGCATAGGTACCCCAAGGACAGGTAAATGTGGTTTTGTCTTGATCTTCAAGTGCTACTTGAATTTGGTTATAACCACTGAACCCATCTAAAAATGAGAAGTACTTTTTTCCAGCTAATGTATCTAACACCTGATCTATGAAAGGTAGGGGAAAATGATATTTAAGAGTAGCTTTGTTTAATTCCTGGTAGTCAATACATACCCTCCATTTACCATTTTTCTTTGGCACAATTACCAAAGGAGAAACCCACTGACTATCTGAAATGGGATAGATGAAGTTGACATTTAACAATTTTTGCAATTCTTCTTTAACAATCTCCCTAAGATTTGGATTCATCCGTCTTTGAGGTTATCTGATTGGTTTGCAATTTTCCTCTATATAGATGTGATGAGTGCAAGTCTTGGGGCTTATCCCTTTCATGTCAGTGTATTCCCATGCATATGCAGAAGAATGTCTCTGTAATACTTTGACTAACTCTTCTTGTTGAGATTTTTCCAAGTTCTTGTTTATGTTTAAGGTTTTGCCTGGAAAAATTTCACTTGTAGAGCTGCCAAATTTGTCCATAGAATGAAGAGACATCTGCCTAGATGACAAAAACTCAATATTGGATCCCTCTTGAAATGATTCATGTTTGTGTTCTGGAAAGGATTCAAAGTTTTCTAGAGTATTCAGAATTTGATTATCTTCACTAATTTCTGAAATTGTGAAGAGAGGTTGTAAATCTTCTTCATCCTCTATCCATTGAGTGTCATCTAGATCTGTAATTGTCCTAGCTGGAGGATATAAAGTGAATTTCTTAGTTGAACTACCATCATAGATATACATATCACCGGATCTACAACTAATAAAAGCATCAGCTGTAGCCAACCAAGGTCTTCCTAATATAACAGGATGGCCTCCTAGATTATTCTTAGGAGTTAGGATCATGAAATCCATAGGGTACTCCCAAGAATCTAGGGACACTAGAATGTCTTCTATTACCCCATCAGGTTTGATCATAGATCTGTCTGCTAATTGTAATAATGTGGGTGTAAAAAGAAGATTAGGAAGTTTCAGTTTATCCATGATTTGTCTACTCATGATATTGATTGCTACTCCTAAATCAATGAGTGTGTTTTGGATCTCAATTCCATTGATGTGAATTTTAACAACTGGAATTCCTGGGTCTAGATACTTTGGAATAGCAATCTTACCCATCATAATCTCTGCTATTTTTCCTGCCAGTTGAATTTTCTTTGTCTCTCTTATTCTTTTTCTTGTTTTCTTCATGCTCAAATCCTTTATTGTCTTTGCTAGAATTGGAATTTCCTTGATAGATTGTAATAATGGAATCTCAATGAAAACATTTCTCAGCTCATCTAGGAAATCATAATTAAGCACCATAATTTGTTTTTCTACACCCCTATCAATTTGTAATCTTTCTAGAAAGGGAGGTGTAGAAGTGGATGTTGATGGCTGCTCTAATACATGAGTTGAAATGATTGGTTCTTTTGGTTTTGATTTTTCAATGTTTGGGTCCTGAAAAGATGTGTCTTTTTCAAGACTTTTATTTTCCCCTAGAGAATCTTCATCAGAGTTATCTTGTTCCTATATGATCACAGAAGGTTTCCTCTTTTCAAGTATTTTTCCAGACCTAAGTTGAACATCACTAAGGTCTAGAGGAGTAATTAAATAAGTTGGAAACTGTTGGCCTTCTATCATGTATGTATTCTGAGGATTTTTATTGTTGGGGTTTGGTATGGGTTGAGCAGGCAACTAATTTGTTTTCTGAGGAAATGTTAATGGAAGTGGTTGATTTTGATGTTGTATATTTTGAGGATTTGGTTGAGGATTCTGTTGAGGATTTTGTTGACGAGGAAAATGTGGGTATGGTGGATAGGATGGTGGATACTGATAGTACTGAGAGTATCTTCCATAGGGATTTTGTGAACCTTGTGCCCAAGCTTGAGATTGATTTTGAAATTGGGGCCAAGGTTGCTGCCAATAATTCCAGTTTGGTGGGGGTTGATTATACATTTGATCATGAAATCCTTGTGTTTGAGGACCTTGCCAAGGCCTTCTAGAGACAAAATTGAGAGATTCTGTCGAACTTGTAGGAGTATCTTCTTGAAAGATAGATTTAAGACTAGGAAGTGAAGGACAACTCTTGGTCTCATGTTTTTCTGAACAAATGACATAGGTCTCTACAACTTTTTCATCCAAAGGACATTCTCTCAAGGCATGCTTCTTTCTACATTTGGGACAAAAGATTTCTAAGGCATCAGATTCAACTTTTTGCTTGTTTTGTAGCTTAAGGGTGTCTATTTTTTCACTAAGAATCCCTAAGATGTCAGATTTGAAATCATCAAGCATATGTCCTATTTCTGCCCTACTTACTGTCCCAGAAGCAAGCTTACTTGCCCTTGCAAGAGCAGGGTCTCTTGGTCCTTTTACAGTTTTGGATTTCCCTCTTGAAAGGTTGATACATAACTCAGATATTTCAAGTATTGTGAGCTGAGATATATCCCCATTTCCCATCATGTTAAGGATATCCAATCATTCATCCCAAATTTTCTTCAACAAGAGAGATTTTAAGGTGTCTTGATCTAAGTTCTCCATTTTTGCTCTTTTGATGTTGTAATGAAATCTCTCCAACAAATCTTCCAAGTTTTCATATTCTTTTTGTAACATCTTAAACACTTCCTCCTTATGATTGACTGGCATACAATAATCCAAATACCTCTCTAGAAATGCTTTTTTCATGTCTTCCCATGTCCTAATAGAACTATTGATCAAACTCATAAACCACTTCAATGCTGCTCCTTTCAATGTTGAAGGAAATAGTTTAAGTTTTTGAGAATCTTGTAAGTAGTCATAAGTTCTACATAGGACTTCAAATTCAAATAGGAAGGTTTCAGGATCTTCAGTTTTAAGTCCATAGAATTTTGGAAGGACAGAGGGTGAAATGTTTTTCATAGTTGTATTGGTTTCTTCATCTACTATAGGAAACCCAAAAGAGATTCCCATTTCTCTTCTACCTATTCCTCTACCTCCTTCTCCTTCTGCACCTCTACCTTCTCCTCTACCTCTAACTCTACCCCCTCCAAATTGTTAGTATGAATACTTTGTCGAAGTGTACAAAAAAGGACCACTTTAGCTATGCATAACTAATAGCCCTAACAACAAAAGTGGCTGCCAATATCTTCAGATCTGCGGTTAGTTAGACATAAAAGAGCTGCAAAAACCAGATCTATGCATGGAAAGACATTAAGCGAGAAAAAGAAAGGTTTGCCCATATACCAATGAAGCAAAGACAAGAACAATTTTTTGAAAGAATTTTTGTATTAAGGGCACCTGGGAGGAAAACAAGAAGGTGTATCCAATTCTCCTCGATGGGATGGGTTCTTGGAAGTCCTCAGCACTTCAGATCTAGAATCTCTCTCTCTTGTTGGTGTAGAAAACCCAGACAAAGATAGAACTCAAAGGGAGCTCACACAACAAATAATGTAGAAAAATGTGACCAAGTGTATAGATCCAGAGTGATCTAATAGGCAACAAAGGTGAAGAATGGTAGGAAAAACCCTCCTATTTATAACAAAATATTGGGTCATTCTAGATCTTGGTGCATGATTAAAATAATGTTAACCAAATCTAGATCCACCTTTTATGGAATATTTTGTTATATTTGTTGGAGGGAAAAGGTATTTGACTTCGGTCAAATCCCTTGATTTGTCAAAAATAAATAAATAAATGATTTATTTATATTTTTAAGGAAGCGGTTAGAAGATAATCAAATAAATAATGATTTATTTAATTATTTAAGGAAGTGGTTGAAATATAATTAAATAAATAGTGATTTATTTAATTATTTGTGGGTGATTTGGTCATATTTAACAAGGAATATCATTTAATAAGGTTTAAATAATTATTCCTAGAAAATAATAAGATAAATAAAGGTTTATCTAATTAATTTCTTTGATTTTGGGTTAAACATGACTAGGAATAATAATTAAATTATGGTTTAATTAATTAATCCATGAGGAAAATCAAACAAATATAGGTTTGTTTAATATTTCCTTTTGGGGTTTCTTGTTTTAACATAGTGAAAGCAGTTTTACTTAGGGTAAAATTGGTCTTACATGGTGTACTTGGGTCCATCTAATGATAATAGGTTAGATGACCAAAAAATGGTGTAACAGATTGCCCCCCAGCGTGCGAGTGTCAGGAGCAAATCGTATGACCGAAGTACGTTGTAAGAACACAATCACTAGACAAAAAAAGGGATGTCAGAGAGAGAAATGTGAGGTAGATAGTGTGCTGAAGGACTAGACCCTGAGGAGATGAGACTCGCAGGTGCAACAAGTCTCTTTTTATGAGAGGGTACCTGTACTGAAGGCGGAGGGGGAGGCATACCTATGCCCGCCGAGACAAATTACAAAAGAATAGTGTGTCCAGTAAACAAGGGACCGAACCATAAAGTACAGCTAGCATAATCGGGAGCCAGATAAAAATACAATGAGGAATCCCACATACATGTTGTGCATGGGATAACAGCCAAGACTTGTACCATAATATCTGAGTACATGAGATACAAATACAACCCAAATTCCCCCTGTAAATGGGGAAGGGCTCACAAAATCTGACTGATACATGCAAGTTGAAGAGGCGCTGCAAATGGCTACGGCCAACATCATCAAATATCTGGAGCTGCATCGAAGGCTGCAAAGAAGAGGTCATTTGGGCATGTGGGGGGCTACCTGCAGGGCCACCCCGTCATGAGGGTTGAGACATCTCACACACACCCGGGAATCATCAAGATCTGTTGTTGGATCACTGGACCATCAAGTATATGAATCTCGATCATGCTGAAAGGAGCTGGAGAAACAATCAAGTCAAAGGGAAATGAGAGATCCCTTGGCCTGATCCGAGCCACCGAACAAGAGTGGAAGCTGGAACCAAGGTACACCGCCCTCTAGACCTAGCGCCATAGTTGAGGGAGTGAGATGTCCCCAACTAAGGCACGAGAGAAAACAGTAGAGAGACAGACAGACTGACACTAATGATGAGAGTGAAATGGAAGGGACTGAGTAGCAAATGGACGACTCCCCTTGGTAGAGCATAAAGGGCATGAATGACCTGGCAGTGACTGATGCAATATCATAAGGGATAGGGGACAGTGGGAATGAAGGCCATAATGTGCGACACAAGAGGGAGACCAAGCAATGAATGGTGGAGGGCTATAGCGGGGTACAAAGGGACTCGAGATAGACTCCATGAATGCGATGATGACTCAACTTGGATGCTCTAAACAAGGGCGACTTGATGGTGCTGCCACATAGTAAAGGCCCAATGGGGGACCCTGAAAACATGAGTACAAGATGGTAACTCATGATGAAAATCGACACGAACAAAGACAAGTAAGGAGGCAAAATGGTGCCCCAAGTACAAGTGTTGTAAGTGAGGAAGTTCGATTTGAAGGAGAGGTGAAGTGATCCTTCTTGGAAAAAATAGCTCCTGGCGAAGGATGAAAGTACAAAAAAGATGTTGGCTATCTAACAGAACATAAAACACACATCTCAGAAGGGAAATGCTAAGGGTAATATTTCTGAAGATAGAGTGCATTGCGAGGATTAGGAAGAGGATTGCCTTCAAAGTCCTCTAAAAGGTATGCCCCCTTACCAAGATCCTTACTGATAACGTAAAGGCCTAGCCATAATGAGTCGAACTTCCCATGACCAAGGACATCATGGGCTTGGTCACATACTAGAACAAGGTCACCTTTGTGAAAAGGATGAGGCTGGACTTTTCGGTCATATTGAGCTTTGGTGCGTTTCTTGGCCGCTTCCATGGTTTGCAATGCAACACGGCGGTCTTCAGAGGCATGCTCAGGCATGATAAGTCGTTGTTCTAGAGGTTGGGTGTCAAGGAGAAGTTCAACAACCAGATGAAGGGAAGGGATTTCACACTCGATTGGTAAGACAACCTCCTCTCCAAAAACGAGGTGAGGAGGGTTATGGTTGAGGGGCATAGGTGCCCCCGAGCATGGTGTGGTCATGCCAAAATTTATTTAGAAAAAGGGGAATCTAAACACATTTAAATGATGTGGTGTGCCATTTGTTCTCGTTATGGTTATGCAGTTTGAGAAAGGCAATGGAGGATTACCAATCTCTTTTGGTACTGCATATAGGGATCAAATGGAATTTAAGTTTCCGAGTTGGCATGCCTGGTGTCACTATCCCAAAAAGAGGATTTGGAGATAATGAATTGATGCTCTCGTAGAAAAGCTATAGGTTGGTCAACAATAATGTCTAAGAGACTGGGTTGCTGATGTAAGATGACGGAACGATAAGGGGTATCATCCTTAGAGTGATCTGAAGTGATATGGGATTCTAGAGGTTCTTCTAAATGTGGAAGAATACTGGGACTAAAGTCAACACGACCAGATACACTAGGAGAGTTGTGGAGAATTGCTTCTCTTGGTCTCTCAAATGTGGGTGCCCCCTTACCCAAACATTGGGTTTCAATGTAATGGCCACAAGGTGGATGTGGTGTGAATGCATGGGTTCGATGTAAGGGGGAATAGTTAAAGTCAGGGGTGGGAATTTGTTCCATAATGTCGTCATCGTGATAGAAGATGGGGTGACTGGTGGAAGAAAGACCGCCTGACGTGGTGAAGCGACCTAAATCATCATCATGAGAAGAGAGGTTCACATGCGCATCGTCACAAGGGGTGACCGAAGAGTAAGTAGATAGAGGATCTACCGATGTTGAGCCCAAGATGATCGCGGAAGGCAGGTCAAGCGAAACAACAGGGGATGATTCAGATGGAATGTTCCTCGAGGGTCTCATGGATGATGATAGGTAGAAAATGCTGGACGAAGGCTCCGTCATCTCGACATCAGGAGGGGGAATGTCAATGGGAGCAGTCATATCTGGTAGTTCTGCTAAAGCAGAATGCGCAAATAGGGGAGAGGTGGACTCATTGCGCTTGGCCTCGAAATGGTGGACCGCGGCTAGAGAGGGGCGGAAATCCTCGAGGCGGGGACAAAGATGGGTGTAATGGCCATGGAGATCACACAAAGCACAAGGGCGGTTGGTGTGAATAGTCTTTGGGTTCTTGAGCGTGGTCGCGGAAGGAACAGAGGCTTCCGGGACCGTGGACTCAGGGAACGTGACATTAACCATGGGCTTGAGACGAAGCACTCCAGGACAGGTATGGGTGGCGTGGCCGACAACATCACACAAAGCACACTGGATGGTATGCTTTGGAGGTTGAGGAGGGGCAGGGTTTGTCGGGGCAGCCTTGTCCTTTGATGCCCCCTTGCGAGCTTTTCCCTTCTTACCCGAAGCGGTCACAACAGAAGGTGGTTCCTGTTGAGGTGACTGAGGCACTGTTGCAGCGGGAGAAGTCATGGGGACCGGTTGAACCGGGGTCAAAGCAATATAAGGTTTGGGTTGACCAGGCGGGGTTGCGGCTGGAGGATCATGGTACCAGACGAGAATCCCAAGGGTCAAGTTAGGAAGAGAGAGGGTGGCCATGACCGATATCGTGTACACTCCTGGTGGGGGAGCTAGGAACGGTATCTACCCAGCAGGGTAATGACCAGGAGGGACAGCTCCGAGATGGTTAAGGCCAGGGGGAACCGATCTAGGAGGATAAAGGGGTTCAGGGATACCAGCTGTAGGGGGAGGGCCAGAAGGAGGAGGTCCGGCTGGCTGAAATGAATGGCTAGGAGCGGGTTGCGGAGGGCGAGGGGGAGGTTGCTGACTAGCCGAGGTAGGCCGCTTACGGGCAACCTGAGACGATTGCATCATGCAAACATTCGATAAGCTGGGATCAGTGATAGGAGGAGGGGGAAGGTTAGTGAAATTTCCAAGCAGGGAGGAATCTTTGTAAACACCGGGGGAGACACTGGTCAAGGAATCAACGGTTTTCTTGTTGGCTACAGAAGAGATGGTCGTCTCGGGTGAGGTCTGAGATTTTGGCTCATGATATGTCAACTGGTCAATGGTGACTATCTTTCCATTATGGGGGAAAGACATCTTGCGAAAAACCGCGGATGGGACAACAGACATAGCATAGGTGTAGCTTCGCCCCAATAGAATGTTGTAATCTAGCGGGGTGTCGATGAATTCAACGTCAACGCAAACAGTCTTACCGGCGAGGGTGATAGGAAAATTACGAAACAGGCCTATGGGCTGGGAGGCATGGCCGTCCCACGCTCGAAGGGTGATCGTGGAAGGGGCCAGCTCAAGAGATCCGAGTTACTTCCAAGCCGAAGCGGACATCACACAGGTTGATGCCCCCTCATCAATTATACACCGGGAAACGCTGGCGTTCCAGATTTTGACTGGGATTTGGAAGGCGACGGAAGTAGGAAGAGGAGGATGGTCCGATTGAGAGGCGTCGAAAACAATCATTTGGTCATCAGCAGGATCTACAGCGCCCACGGCAGATAGTAGAGCCTTCTTTTGGGAAGGGCACGACTGGAGGAGTTCCAGTGTGGAAATGGCAGCAGGAGATTGCGCCAAATCATCTACTATGCTATACGAATGAGCAGTTCGACCAGAAGCAGCATTTCGACGTAACGGTCCTTTAGGAATCTTGGTATGGACCTCAAATTTGGGTTGAGGGATATGTAAGGGACCATTGGTTGTCGAAAGAGGCTCTGTAGAACCGGAAGAAGGGGACTCGGGGGCAGACTGAGCGAGAGGCGTGGGGTACTGGCGAGACCGAGTTTGAAGGTTAAGGTCGACGGTTAGAGGTGGATCAGAGTTCATCATGAGGATCTGGTAATTGGAGGAACCAGAAGGGGAAGGTGGAGTGGCCACCTGTTCGTTAGGTGGTTGGGTAGCCATGAATCCCTGCTGTGCATCCACCGGCTCTTGAGGGGGCGGTGACGGCTGTTGCAGGGGTTGAGAAGGCAAGGGAGGCGAAAGCGCATATGCTGGAGGAGCTGGCGCACCAGGCTGCGGATGAGGGTAATGGTTAGGTTGGGCAACATTGAGGTAAGCAGGAGGTTGGGCAAAAGGATGAGGCATGTCGTATCCTGGATGCGTGCTACTGGGAGGGGGAGAAGTGCAGGGAGTGGTGCCCCCTCCCCCAGGAAAACCATAGCTCATGAGAGGTTGAGCGGATGGATGAGAGATAGATCCAACAATACTGTCGGCGGCATGAGGTGCCCCCGGTGTATGGGCATCACCGGGTTTGGGGAGATGAGGTAGGATAGTAGGGTCATAACTTGTCTGAGCGTAGATCAGGTCATACTTTAACGCCATTTGGAGGGCATCTTCTTCGGTTTGAGGAAAATGCGATGCGACATATTTCCCGATAGGGGACAAGAGAGATCTAAGGAACCAGTCCATGTAGACACGGTCTTCGAAGGGAGGAGATTGGCATAGGCTTCGTCTTCTTCGCCATTCCTGGACATGGGTAGAAAGGCGGGTCGAAGAGGTTTGCTTGAAGGAAGTCAAGAGTTCGATACCAGTGTCATAACGAAGGGGAAGCTGGAAGTAAGATAAAAAAGCCTGGGCAAGAGTTGCAAAGGTGGTATGGGAGGAAGTGGGCTGATCAACATACCACTTAGAAGCTTCGCCTGTAAGCGTGCATTGGAACAATCTAAGACGAACAGAGTCATCGGTAATGGAGGTAGATGAACACCACATGTGGAAAGATCATACATGATTGGAAGGATCTTCTCCAGCACGGCCTTCAAACTTTGGGATGTCGGAAGGGAGCTTTGTCGGCATAGCAGGCCAACTAGCGTCATGGTGTATAGGGTCGTTTGTCAACCGGTCTAAATCGGGGAGGCTGAGGCCTGCCAAGAAGGGGAGCACGGGTGCAGCCGAGGTAGTTCCTGTGGCGGTTCCGCTAGTAGTAGTTTCGGCATTAGGGCCGGGAGCACTGCTAGCGTGAGGCCCTGGACCAGACATAGTGAAGGTGACAGGGGGAGAACCAGAAGGAAAAGGAGAACCCAATGAATCAGGAGAGGAGTCGGAGTGCGGACTCGAAGGAGGACTGGCTCGACGACGGCGGGGCAGAGCAGGTCGACCAACCGGAAACTGAGGGTGAAGGCCAAGAAGTCTCTAGGAAAGGCGCCTTGGGGGCGCAATGATGACAAGAAGAAGGAAACCGACAAGGGTAGAAAGGGACAGAATCAAGAAGGGTCAAGGGCAGACAAGGTGCAGTGACAATTGATTTTAGAGTCTTTGCCAGGCGGTGTTAACCAGACGCTTCTTTACTTAGGGTCAGTGTGTGGTGTGCGTTAATTTTAATTTTTAAACCCTTTTCGTTTTGAGAGCAAGAAAAAGTGTGCTGCGTAACTGAAAAGAAATCTGCAGAGAACAATATAGATTGCTGAAATAACAGAACATTTAACAGCTAACCATGCATCAATTGAACCCAAAAAGGCGGGTCTCTCAAAACTACTCTAAAAGAGGGAAAAAATCTATTCAAAACACACGTAAAAAGAGGCCAATAGATCTAGGGTCAAAAGGGACAGGGATTTAGAGGATAGAGCTCCTGAAAAGAGGTGCAGATCACAGCCAAGAGACAAAGGCAAGGTGGCTGGAAAAAGGACGGAAATCAGCAAAAAACGGAGGGGGCAAGGGGGAGGCCCAGAAAGTAGGTCCAAACAAAATGACAAGAGGTGATTTGAAAGGAAGAAAGGCTGATTTCAATGGATCTGAAAGGGAGGTAACAGATCTAGAAAAAAAGGAGGCTGAAGCTCTGAAAAACAGACGGCTGAAACAGCTTAAAACTCTTCCACAAAAATTGGAGGGTACTAAAGCCCTAGGGGGCTAGGTTCCCACTTAGATGAGTAAAAATAGATCAGAACTTGGTCAAAGCGGGCTGAGACAGAGGCTGGAAGACCTTGGCAGAAGCTGCAGCAAAACCCAAAAAAATTGCATAAAAATTGCTGAAAAAATGGCAGGTCGCAGTTTCTGACCTGATTTCAGTGCAGGTCGCAGGAAACAGGCTGAAAAGTGTGACCTGGAGGTCTAGGTCGCAGGTTTAGGGCCAAAAAGTGCGACCCCCCGTTCCGGTTGTCTCGGCGGCAGATTTTCAGAAAATTTTCCGTCTCAGTTGCGGCTGGTGTCGCTTACCTGCGCAATAGGGCCAGAAACACACGAAAGTTAGAAATTTTGATGTTTTAGGGTTTTATGTGAGAAAAAAAACATAAAAATAGGAAAAATAAATAGCTGAAAAGAAACCCTAGGGTCTGAAGTAGCTGGATATGCAGGAATATGAAAAACGACAGCGATCGTAATTTAAAACCCGTGTGGAGTCGCCATTTGTTAGTATGAATCCTTTGTCGAAGCGTACGAAAAAGGACCACTTTAGCTACGCATAACTAATAGCCCTAACAACAGAAGTGGCTGCCAATATCTTCAGATCTGCAGTTAGTTAGACAAGAAAAGAGCTGCAAAACACCAGATCTATGCATGGAAAGACATTAAGCAGTAAAAACAAGGGTTTGCTCCATATACCAATAGACAAGACAAGAACAATTTTTGGAAGAATTTTTATATTAATTGGGCACCTGGGAGGAAAACAAGAAGGCGTATCCAATTCTCCTCAGTGGGATGGGTTCTTGGAAGTCCTCAGCACTTCAGATCTAAGATTTCTCTCTCTTTTTGGTGTAGAAAACCCAATGCAAAGAATAGAGCTCAATGGGAGCTCACACAGAAAATGATGGAAAAATGTGACCAAGTGTATAGATCCAGAGTGATCTAATAGGCAACAAAAGGTGAAGAATGGTAAGAAAAACCCTCCTATTTATAACAAAATATTGGGTCATTCTAGATCTTGGTGCATGGGTTAACCAGATCTAGATCCACTTTTTATAGAATATTTTATTATATTTGTTGGAGGGAAAAGGTATTTGACTTGGGTCAAATCCCTTAATTTGTCAAAAATAAATAAATAAATGATTTATTTATCTTTTTAAGGAAGCGGTTAGAAGATAATCAAATAAATAATGATTTATTTAATTATTTAAGGAAGTGGTTGAAATATAATTAAATAAATATTGATTTATTTAATTATTTGTGGGTGATTTGGTCATATTTAACAAGGAATATTATCTAAATAAGATTTAAATAATTATTCCTAGAAAATAATAAGATAAATAAAGGTTTATCTAATTATTTCTTTGTTTTGGGTTAAACATGACTAGGAATAATAATTAAATTATGGTTTAATTAATTATTCCATGAGGAAAATAAAAAAAAAATAGGTTTGTTTAATATTTCCTTTTGGGGTTTCCTGTTTTAACATAGTGAAAGCAGTTTTACTTAGGGTAAAACTGGTCTTACATGGTGTACTTGGGTCCATCTAATGATAATAGGTTAGATGACCAAAAAATGGTGTAACAATAACCCTTCTCTACAGTCTGATCCAATTTCTTCCTCTTCTCCTTGGGTACATCGAAATATGTTATACTGCCAAATATCCTGATATGGCTCACCTCAAGCTTGTTGTCCGTGAACACACTCTCAGGGGTCACTTTCCCCAATGCTCTATGAGGCACCCTGTTTTGCACATACATTGTTGTATTGCAAGCTTCTACCCATAGAATTTTGGGCATGTCTTGGTCATATATCATTGCCCTTGCAGCTTCTAAAATGGTCTTGTTTTTCCTTTCTGCAACTCCATTCTGCTCTGGATTGTATGGAGCTATCCATTCTCTCTTGATGCCTTCCTTTGCATAGAAACTTGTGAAGTCTTTATCAATATGCTTTCCACCATTATTTGATCACAACTTCTTGATATTCTTTCTAGTCAAATTTTCTACCAAGGCCTTGAATTCTTTCAATCGCTCAAAGAATTCATCTTTGGTTTTAAGAAAGTAGATCCATGTTTTCCGGGAATGGTCATCAATACAGGTCACAAAATAATTTTCACCACTGAGAGTAGTTGTGGAAATTAGCCTGCATATGTTTGAGTGTATAAATTCCATTACACTCTTGGCCCTAATGCTACTTCTTGGAAATATTGCCTTGGAATAATTCCCTAATACACATCCCTTGCAGACCTCATCTTTCCTTGTGCTGAGTTCTGGAGCTCCCATGACAGTATTCTTGCGGATCTTCAAAGCTCCATGATGTAAATGCCCCATTCTTCTGTGCCATAATTCATTCAGGTCTATTTCATCTGTAATGCCGATGAGTTCCATTGGAGACTCGAGCTGAAGCTTATGCAACTTATGGCTCCCTACTCCAATTTGTGTCTTCCTTTTCTAGCTAGGATGTTTGACATAAAATTTATTTCCAATAAAGTATACATCGTAACTCTTTTTCTGGAGGTGAGACACAGAGAGTAAGTTAATCCCCCAATCCTGTTACATGTAATACATTTGTGGCCCGAAGCTTGTTCCTGACTTCTGTCTGAAATATTATGGTTCCTCTGCCAATGGGGGTACACTTGGCCTTGTTTCCCATCATGATCTGAAATTTCATCTGTTGTTCCTGGTAGCTTAAAAAACATTCTCAAACCCCCATCATGTGAGAATATGCTCCACTGTAAATATACCAAGCTACTGGAGAGGACGTGCTTGAAACACATGCAAAATCCTCTTCTAGTCTGGATGCCAGAACTGACATGTCATGATCTCTCTGTTTCTCCATGTGTTCTGGAGGAATGTGTGAGCCCTTCCAAGTTTTTGATGCAACTATGTCGGATCTCAGTTCCATTGCATAACCTCCTCTTTGGTATTTTTCCTTTATCTTTGATACCACGTGAAATTTTCATTCTGAAAATACTACTGCAGTGATTTATTTATTTCGCCTACTTATTTATAATAAGTTATTTACATAATAATCGGAGGATAGCGATGAGATGGAGGTCGACGGAAACCCTAAGGCACACTGCTCTGGACTTTTGACCTTTGCGGTGGCGGATAACTATGGACGGGCACTAGATGCACCGAACTACACATCTTCGCTGGTATTGGACCTCACAGATGAGCTGCGTTGGGGATATGTTTCATGCAGGCTTGCCCCTTTCTTCTTGGAGGCTGCAAACTATATTCCCTTTGACCCCTCTAGCCTCTAGCATTGCTTTGTGTCAAACAAACATCACTCTCGATGGAATCGAGTGATGAAGCTCCAGACCTTCTTTGTAGCCCGCGATAGAGGCAGATTTGTAGGGATTTCTTGCACAAAACCTGTGTCGAATGCTCTATGCAAGAGGCGGTGACTTTCTAGACCATTGGGCTATCTGCATACAACATATTTCTGTGGCGACCACCCTCTTGCAGCTCCTTTATGGGGAATATGGCCTTATGAACCCGACAGTACACTGTCTAAGACAACAGAACTGAAGGATAAAGAGAGTCATGGCATTATCACAGGAAACGAAATACAGGTAGGCTCTGCAAAATTCCAAATTTTTATAAAGCCCCTTGTGGGAAATAGCTTTATTATCTAGGTTCAGGACACCGACTCGATTTCATATATGAAGGAAAAAATCCAGTCAGTTGCAGGTTACCCTTTCCATCTCTAGTCATTGATTTATGGGGGGAAAGCATTATCAAATTCCAGCTCTCTTAAAGCATATTCCATCATTTCCAGACAGGAAAATTTTTAAGGATGGAAGTTTATCTTAAAGTTTAAAAACTTGGCAAATCTTAGTAGTTCCCAATATGTGAATTATAAAATTTTTGATGTTATTTTTGTAAAACTATTTAGTTTTTTAATCATTTTATATTAGTATATATAAGTTTTTGGCGATTTTTAGGGTAAAATATTTTTATACTATAAAATTTGGGTGAATCAATTTTTAAAAAAAATGGGAATTGGTGAATCTTTTTTTTGGAAAAATCATGGAAAATTAGCCAACCTACGAATATTAGCCCCTAAAATTTTCCATGTTTCCAGATCCTATGTTTCCCTCAACCTGAGACTGCGGGGGGGGGGGGGGGGGAGTTAGGCCAAAACAGAGCCCAAGGACACACTCGGGGAGCCAACACCTCCAAAATAGAAAACTCAAAAGGACCCTCATACATAAATGTTTTACAGGGAGAAAAAAAAAAAGCAACTACAACAACCACACCAACAGAGAGCTCCACCAAGCCATACATTGTGGAGCAATAAAACGGTGTACCCGAACTGAATATAGACACTCTAGAAATATATGAGTATCAAACCACATTTGAATCCCAAGAAATAATAAGCAGATTCAACTGCTTCTTTCCCAAACCAATAGAGTTGTTCCATTGGATCTTTACCAATTGGACCATGGACTGTGAAGTCCATCTATGTTTAAAGGGTTTATTCATCATCAAGCTCACATCATCAGAAGCCAGAGATATCATACTGAGGGAAGGATCGTGGTTTTGGGGATCCACTTGACTCTTCATCACACCATGGTTTCCTGAATTTGACACCAATACTATGGAGGTGACTAGAACATCAGTTTGGGTCCGGATATACAACCTCTCGCTTCATTATGGAATGAAAATGTTTTAGGAGGCATTGGGAACACCCTCGGTAGATATATAAAAGAGATACCTAATGTTTGGAGGAGCGCATTTACACTTTCGTAAAAATCTGTGTGGAAGTAGATCTTAGTAAAGGCCTACCAGAGTGCATTCAGCTAAATAAAAAACAACAAAGATGGACACAACATTTAGACTACGAAAACACAACATTTAGGTGCCAAATATGCAGAAACACAGGACACCTAAAAGGTACATGCCTAGAAGCAACATGAGATAATAGGAAAAAGAAGAAGACAGGTAAAGCAACCAAAGGATGGAAATTTTCTTCATAAGAACGAGAACAAAAAACAAACGAAGAAGAGGAAGACCCCATCCCACATGACAGAAAATAGACAGCTACTTCTCTAGGCACACAAGAATGGGAAATGAAAGATCCCTTTGACATCACCACCATGGCATAGCTGGATATGGATCCTGGGGCACCAGACAGCGGGGGGAATAAAAGACAACATACTTCAGACACTTCAGACTCAGATAAGGAAATTGGAGCACATACAGAAGAAAACTATCTCGTCCTTATCTCAACCACACCAACACAAGGTGCTTGGAATAAGGTTGGAAAGAAAAAAGGGAGAAAGTCTTAACTTTCTCCCCTTGTAAGCTTTTTATTTGCGGCATACTTAACTGTCTTGATTGAAAATTACTAGCACATGTAACATGTAATTTTTTTTTAATATAAAATTACGAATTTTTCCTTGGAAAAAAATAAGTTATTTACATATTCTTTAGTAAATTTTGAAATAAATACAGTTGCAATATTCACTTTGATCTTAAATCAGAAGAACAAATAGAACAAGCATAACACAATCGAAACAACCACATGAATAAAGTTATTTTTGGACAATTTTCCTTGGAAAAACCCAATGTGGGAAAACCGGTCCAATAGATGAGGGTTTATATTAATCTTTAGCAGTAAAAATACCGTTTACAAAATATATGAGGGGAAGATATTATGCATACACTTGAGTTGATTTTTCCGAACACCTCGGAAGAATTCTCGACACCTGGCAGGCACTTCCCTTCCCTCTGCATCAATCTGTGTGGCCCCTCTGCGTAGTCACTACGCTGGACTACGTCACTTTACGTGGAGGGCTAGTGCTTCTTTCCAACACTTCCTCCTCTGCGTCTTCTTCCTTCCTTCTACTTTGTCTCTTCTGACCTCTCCATCCTTCTTTTGTCTCTGCAACCCAGCCTCTACAATCTCCCCCTCTGAAATCAAATTCTCTTACTTCAGAATTGATTTCCTTGGGTACTGAGAATGTGCCCAACTTGATTTCAAAATGACCCTCAAGCCTTCTCTTATAGTCTTCTCATTGATGAATCAAAAACCAAGATTATATCCTTAATCAATGGCTCAGATTAAAAGATGACTTGATCTTCATTTTCTAGAATATTCACACTCTGCTTTAAAAAGTGATGGGATCAAGTTTAAAATAATTAATTATTTTAATAAAGCATGATCTAAGTGGAAATTCCACAAATGATTTCTTGGTTATCTGGAATACTGATGTCCAAGCCGCTTCCCAAAATATGAGACTTGGAACACTTTCCAATGCTACAAAATCAACACAACTTTGATTCTATTCTTAGAGATAGTATGTCCTAAAATGTTACCTTCATACTGGCCAAAGATTCTCTTCTTTGGATTTAATGAAATCTTATACTTACGACATCACTCAAAACTCTGCGTTAAATGAAGAATATGATCATATCTCTTCTTTGAAAACACAATTACATCATCCAAGTAAACAATGACGCTCTGGCTAATAAATCCATGGAAAGGGTTGTCCAGGGCACTTTGGAATGTAGAGGCAACATTAATGAGTCCAAATGGCATGCCCTTAAAAGAAACAGTTCCCCACTTCGTCCTGAAAGTGGTATTTAATCTATCTGCTTCTACTACTAGCACTTGATTGTATCTGGAGAGTCCATCTAGTAACGAGAACAACTCTGAACCAGATATCGTCTGGATTATATGCTCCAGAGATGGCACGGGGTAATTATCCTTGTCTGAAGCATGGTTGAAGTTGCGAAAATAAACGCATAGGCGTATCTTGCCGAAATTTGTTTTGACAAGAGATAGGTTTCAAGCCCATGTATAATGTCTAACTTTGAAGATGATATGAGCATCCAAAATTTTCCTTAATTCCTTTTGGATAAGGGGTTCGAGTGTCAAATGGACTTTTCTTAGATTCTGTTGAAAAAACTCCACTCCTTCTGTGATAGGAATCACATGTTGGATGATTCATGTATAATATGTCTTTAGATCATCGTATATCCACGCGAATACATATCGATGCTATTTTAAAAGATGAATGAAATCCTATCGTTCTTGAGGATAACAACATATATCGAGATTCATATATTTTAGATCTTCTTCGGTTCCCAAATTGACTTTTTCATGTGACAATGTTGAGCTCTGAGTCTTTGTATTCACGGGTCCCCTAAAACAATTTTTTCACCCTTTAGAATAATATTCCCTTTAGATGCTTGGGTTGTTTCCTGCAAAGCATTTTCATGCTCATCTTCTTCAATAGTCTCACCCTTGAAAAAATTAGCATTAGATATGAAGTGCAGTATCTGTTGGTCATCATTAAATGCACGAAAATTAGTTACCTTATCTAGCACAAATGACTTATAAATAATTTCTATAGAAAATCCATCTTTTAATGGTGACATTATAATAGCTACATTGGAAATAATATTTGAGACATTACAAATTGTAGGAACATAATTAATATTAAATGCTTTAAAGAATGAAATGAGACAACACACCTTTTGTTGGTAGTTTTTCAAATTAGGTGAAACACAGTGAATGGTATTATGTACCTTACGGGTAACAATATCTGAGTCATTGATTACCTTAAGTACTTCCACCTTGAGGTCTATGACCTTCTTTAATACCAGAATGAGTGCTTCATATTCAACATTATTGTCCATGCACTCAAACTCCAAGAAATGTGATAAGATATACCTATAAGAATACAACCAACTCTAGAATCCTCATGATTTTTGGAACCATCAAAATATAGAGTCAAAATGTTAGCAACTACTGAGTTAGTTCATAAACTAATAGTATGTACATCTATATTACGAATTTCATTAGCACCAGTTGGACTACAAGGAAGGATATCCAACTATGTAACGGATAGTAGAGGGGATGGTTGCGCTTGGTAACACTCGTGATCAACATCTAGAAAACAATTTCCAAAAATGGAATCTACAAAGCCAAGTGGCTAATTGTGTCCCTAAAGTGTTTTCATGATATATTTTATGTAAGGATCAATTTCTACTTGAACATGATTATTTTGTCGCTTATGAGGAAGCCATAAATGTGACTAGTCCATAGAAAAGTATCCTTGTAGCTTGTTAGACCAGTCTCTACTTAGAAGTAGCCATAGACTTCAAGAATGTCCACGATAAAAAATATTGATGCATTCGTGAACTCTATGATATGATGATAAAAAAATTATAACACTATTAAGTTCACCAATTGCCTAAACCAATGATATTTCCAACTGTATGATTCTTGCATCGGTATTTTCCCATTTGGTGTTAATATTTTTGGTGATAGATAACAAACATGATATTTGCAGATGTAACAGAATAAAAAATACAATTATGGACATTATAGTTAAAGATTTGAAATGTTAAAAGATAGGGGGGGCATAGAGTATTAGACTCAAGAATATCGCAATACTTACCAAACATAACTTGAGAAGAATAAAATTCATTACCTGATAGAGGTCATGATGCAAATGCCTAGATGATCAGTTCACCATGTCATGCTATTTTTTTGAGATCAAAGATCAAAATATTGGCACAAGCTCTTTTCATATCCTCAATAATTTTATAATCAATAATTTCATCTTTAACAGGTCATGCTGAAGTGTTGGGTGGTGTAGCTTTGGTTGAAGCCTTAGGAGTGATGGATTTACTCTTGTTTTTTGCGGAAGTGTTCTTGGTAGGGTGAGCACTTCCAAACTTACTTTGTGAATTATGAGCAGGATTGGTATGCAGTAAGATATTTCTCAACAAGTGTCTTTTAAGGTCTTTCCTAGAAACCAGTCCTTTAACCCTCAAATTGTGTCGCTCAATTGGTTGTTGTGGAGGATATTCACTCACTAGTGGTTCATAAACACTTTTTTATCAACATTATATATAATGTTGAATGCATTAATTGAATGAACAACACCTGAATTTTCCTCTTCCACAGTTGGTTCACTTGCTTCTTCAGTCTTCTCAGATTGCTCCTCTACTAATAAAATTCTACAAAATTGGTCATCATAGCATTCATGTTTGTAATGAATAAAATAATGTAAATAGTGATTAATTAGTTAATTAGTAATTAGGTTGAAAGGCCATGTCTGATAAGACATGACCTTTCGTGAAGAGGCACTTGCATAGGTATATAAGCGGGCCTCATTTGTAACATTCAATCATCTATCTCATATCTCATTCATCATACACTATTTAATATAATATTTGTATCCTTATGGATATTCAGATATTTCAAGTCTTATGGAATATTTAACTTGATAAGGAACTTTGTTCGCTTCATTTGGTATCAAAGTCGTTCGATCTTCTGGCCGCTCACGCTACACAGATCCGCGCTCTCCGACCCAGGTCCTTGACCGTCAAATTCGTCAATGTTGTTGCCATCGAAGCATTTCGCTACCAGTCTTGGAGTTTCTCCATTTCCCCATCAGGCTTTGGTCATAATAGAAAAATAAAAGAAAAGAAGAGAATATTAGAAAAAAAAGGGGAAATTTTTGAAAAAAAGAAGAAAAATCAATATATATATATATATATATATATATATATATATATATATATATATATATATATATATATATATATATATATATATTCAAAAAAATAAAAAAAAAAAAACAAAAAAAAGAGATATATATAAAGAAGTACATATACGTACATACCAAGACAATTTAAAAATAAAAAGGAAAAAGAAAGAAGAGTAGATAAATTTATTTTGATTATTCTTTAAGTGGTTTACAAGCTCGTGGTTTTAGAAGCCCATGGTAATTTCCCATGGTATTTGAAAGGTAAAATAAGAAGAAAAGGAATTAAAAATCTCTGTGTGAATGGTAAGTTTACTTTTACATGGAGAAAATTAACCTAGTCAAATACACATAAATGGGCATATATATTATAGGCGAATATAGGTGAATAGCCACATTTCACTAGGGCTGTAACTTTTTAAAACAAAAAACAAAAATGAGTTAAGAAAAAAATCAATTGTTAAAAAAAAAAAAAATTATAAATAAAAATAAATAAATAAAACTAGAATTTACTTAGTCAAAGAACTCATCACTAAAGGAAGACTATATTTAAGTTTATATAAAGGAAGTAATTAAAAAAAAAGCGAAAGGAAAAATATTATTAAGGATTTCTTAAAATATTAAGAAATCGTTATTAAAGCTGGAAGGTAAATAAAAGGAAAGAGAGGTTATTAAATGTTTAAGTATTGGAAAAGTGAAAATGGAGATAAATCATTATATTCTAAAGATTTTATT
The DNA here is from genome assembly GCA_034641835.2 of Pinus albicaulis. NCBI lineage: Eukaryota > Viridiplantae > Streptophyta > Pinopsida > Pinales > Pinaceae > Pinus > Pinus albicaulis. Next base: position 112,013,608 of record CM076579.1, read on the forward strand.
TTAAAAAGGGAATATATACATATATAAAATAATTTGAGCCTCTTTTAAAAGAGAATATCAGTGAAGGATTCATTACCTTAGATTGAAGGAATAATAGTAAAGGATATTAGAAAGAATAATTAAGCTTGAGGGTTTATTAAAGGGAAATAATAATATTTTATTATAAATATTAGGAAGGGTCACCCTTAAAAACCCCGAAGTTATATGACAAAATGACATCCAAAACAGAACTAAAAGAGGGAAGATTTCCTAAAAATTATAGTATGTATGTCTGTGCGCTAATTAAAATCAAAGGGTCACTTGCGGAAAAGGAAGTTTTCATATCTATCGATCTTACTCAAGAGAATAATTATGTTAGTACTGAATGTGCTAACCAATTAGTGATCCCTGAATCAAATATCACTGAAAAAAATTCATTTTACGCAAATGAAAAACAATACGACATAGGAAATTTACACCTAAGTATTGGGGAGTATTCCTTTGTCTTTCAATTCACTGTTAAAACCTTATTTTGTAACGATAGTGATATATTTCTGGGTTTGGTCTGGATGGAGTCACTAGGGTCATTCGTCCTTAATACGAAAAAGAATTTTTTGACATTTCCTTATAAAAAGAAAAAAATAACGCTACAAAATGTCACGGTGAAGCCGAATTCAGTAACACCAGAAGACATGTTAGAAATTTCAAAAGTAATTTTTCAAGAAAGTAAAAAGGCAATCCAAAATATGCAAAAGGATATTGACAAAACTACCACTAATAAGAATGAAGAATTTTCTCGCCTCAAGGACCACAGCGAAAAGTTACTAATGCAAATTAAGAAGCTGAAGAAGGACAAACATTCATTAGGAAACAAGGTGCAACAACTTGTTGAAAAAGAATCGTCGAAACCGACAAATGTAGAAGTTCAAGTTGAAGAAAAAACTAACATTGATCTAGTAAATGTCACAACTCAAGAAGAAGACAAGCAAGTTGCAAAATATACAAACTTCAATGTTGCAGTTCAGATGAGGAGCATACTAAATGAAGGTCCTATAACCTACTCAATAACATCCTCACCAAAAGGAAATCAAAGTCAAACCAAAAAAGTTCCTTATCGACATCCAAATCATAGGAGCAGACAACTCGACCGAGCTATGAATTCAGAACATAAACAAGCCAATGTTTTGAAGAATACTAATTTCAGTGCAATCTGCTCAAGTGATAATTCATCACAAGTTTCAAGTCGCCGTAAAATTCCACAGAAGATTGATTTAGGATGGTCCGATCCATTCTCAGTGCGACAGTTTTGTTTGTCACTTAGAGTATCATATCAACTTGTATCAACAAGGATGACTGCCCCGAGACGAGAAGATGTTCGTAGAAGGAAAATAAATCGAGGCCTTTCATCGACAAGCTTTGAGGACAAAGCTTTTTGAGGGGAAGGCAATGCAATGAATAAAATAATGTAAATAGTGATTAATTAGTTAATTAGTAATTAGGTTGAAAGGCCATGTCTGATAAGACATGACATTTCGTGAAGAGGCACCTGCATAGGTATATAAGCAGGCCTCATTTGTAACATTCAATCATCTATCTCATATCTCATTCATCATACACTATTTAATATAATATTTGTATCCTGATGGATATTCAGATATTTCAAGTCTTCTGGAATATTTAACTTGAGAAGGAACTTTGTTCGCTTCAATGTTATGATTGCACTGTGGACATGTTTTCTCGGAATGCTTCTCCTAATGGAAAGTACACAATTTATCCATGCCAAAACTTTCAACATTGAGCACAACATTAGAACTTTGTGCAGACTTGGTCGATTGTGCTGGAAATACTGAGAGGGGGGTGAATCAGTAGTTCTTTTCAATTGTTATTTTTACCAGTTAGATCACTTATATTTAGAACACAAAATGAAAAATAAGAATAAATGATTTTATTAATTTATTCTTCACAATAAATAAAGTACAATATATGTAGGGCTCCAACCCTAGATGAAGACACTGATCTTCAATATCCCAGGCTTCAAATTGTATTTGCCAAGAAGCGACTTGGACTTCCAAGGCTCCAACCTTGTCAATTCTTAGGCACCAACCTCAAGGGCTCCAACCCTAGATGAAGACATCGATCTTCAATCTCCCAAGCTCCAACCTTTATTTTCCAAGCACCGACTTGGACTTCCAAGGCTCCAACCTTGTCAATTCTGAGGCACCAACCTCAAGGGCTCCTACCCTATATCTGGTACAGGCTCCAACTTGGTCTCTTGAGGACTCCTATCCTCTAGGGCTCCAACCATATCTTCCAAAGAAAAGACCTTGTCTCTATGAGGCTCCAACCTCTTGCTTCATTTCGCCAAGATATATTTGGTTATACTTTACGGCTCCTAATGTATTCTTCAATAAAACCTGAAAATCTTCAGCTTACCCTTCACTGTAGTCTACACATCACGTCATCAATGACAACCTTGATCTCTTAGAAGGTGTCACCATTTCTCTTCATCGTACCCTAGAAATATCTACAAGGTTACTTCATGATGACTAATGCATCTCCAAGATTAACTCCAAGGACAACTAGGGCTTCTCAACAATGTGTCTACAATAAACTGCACTAAGCCTCAAAGTATGCACCAAATGATTCTTCTAAGGATCCTTTAATGTACCTCAACACATCTGCTTCAAGGATGCTTCAACATGTCTCCAAAAGTCCTCCAATGAAAATCCAACAAGTCTTCAATCAATGCTCCAAGTAATGCTAAAGAAGACTCATCTTAATAAATGCTTCTAGATTTACTCCAAGGCTGCTTCAGTGTATGCTACAAGGATATCTTCAAACTGTCATCAACAAACTTCAATTTTTTTTTGTCTTGAGGTTCCAAACACTGTCAAGGTTCGTAATATTCTCTTCAAGGTTGACTGAATATGCCCTCACAGTAAGCTTGATGATGCCACCACAGTCACTAAATCAATGAACCCACAAAGTGGTGAACTGTATGCTATTCTCAGTGCTGTAGCTATCTCCTTCACTGATGATCTAAAACTTCCTTCACACCTTTACAAGTTATTTCTTCAATCGAGCTCTCTACAAGGCTGCCTTAATGTTTTGAGTTTTCCAATTTTTCACTATTTTCGATATCTGAACCTTTCTAGAGCTCTTTTAAGGATGAATGAAATAAGTATAGCCCTTCTTTTCATCCACAGTAGCACTGTTGTATCACATACACCCAAAAAAGTAAATCTGAGCTCTGTTCTTAGGCTCTATTACATGGATCCGAGCCTTAATACAGGGTTGTAATTTGTAACACAGATATGAGGTTTGGTTCTAGTGATCTGAGCCTTAATACTACGCTGTAATCTGAATTCTGAACAAGCTATACCCCAAAAAATTAACCCAACAAAATATCCTGTTCATTGTTTGCTGCTTATAATGCTCCTGCACTTTTTTAGTCTTCTGACCACAAATCCAAACTTTAGTAAGGTCACCTTGTTGAAATCCAACCCAAACAGTTATTTAAAAATCCTTCTTGGTCTTAGTTGTTGTTCCTTGTCTTCCTATAATTTTCACCAAAATGTTTTTTCCTTGAATGATGAAAAACAAACTTGTATTTATAGTAATTTCGTCCTTTAAAGAAAGGACGTGACTATTGGAGAGTGAGAGCCGACATATGTAGGTTGACTTGGGTCAGCTTGCAATAAAATATATATTTCTCAACTTAAAAATTCATTTTCTCTTCAACTACTGGGAGTTTTTGGGCAAGTGAGGGCTCATTAGAAAGAGGAAAAAATCCTCTTTAAGATGGTGTAGGATTCATTTTGAAAGGATGCCTCCAAGGTGTCCAAATTTATTTTTATTTGTGACTGTCCTTAATTTTTGTTTGCAGAAAGTGAATAGGACAACATGGCTTCTTCATTGCTTGGCTTCTCCTTTGTTTGTCTTCTCCATTGTTTGGCTTATCAATCATAGGATCATAGTGTCATCATGTAGGACATCCATGTCATCATGATAGGTATAGCATCATGTATTCAATAATAGTGCAGTAATATGTCATATTGCAACATCATCATTAGGAAAGTTCTAAGATAGTAAGATAGTCTTCCAACCACCTAATGGGATCAGGTGCATGCAACATTAGCTAAAGTAATTCTTAGGGATTCCTTCATTAGTGGTTTGACTTCTTCGTGCCTTGCCATCTTCAATGATGGTATCCTAGTCAAACAAGTGTCATGGCATCATCATCTGGAACCAAACATCTCAAGAATATTGACATCTCAGTCAATGGCATTGACATCAATGACAACCTTGATTAACAGATTGGTTATTATTATTCTTCAAGAAAGGTGACTTGAAGGACTTACTATTGGTAGATGCATCACTTGAATTTCTCTTTAGCTTAGATACTTCATTAGTGAACAACTTCAAAGAATTAAACAAGCTTTCCCTATCAAAAGTATTTTTCCTCTTTGGGCTTAGTGGAAGAGGCTTGAGATTTCTTACTAGTGTCTTTGAAGTCTTTATAATCTTCATGATCTTCGATAGCCCCAACAAAATGAAATTCCTTCTCAAAAAAAATTCTTCAGCAAAGTTCAAAGCGAATGTGTCCTTTGTAACTCTCTTAACAAATACAAAAATTTTAGTAGGCAAGGCGACAATGTAATAATCTTTGGTAATTGAAACATGTGGTTGAACATCAATAGGGAACTTATTTAGTAAAAGTGTAAATCTTTGATTAAAATCCTTTACTTGTCCCCCATTTTAAGATTTGCGAGTTCTTTGAGCAACATGGCAGGAGTCTTATCATAAATTTTTTTATCTAAGAATATATTTTTGAATTCTCTCCAAATCTGAACTGAATTAGGTAGAAGACGGTGATACCAAACTAATGCTCTACCTTCTAGAGTGTACGAAAAAATTCTACAAGCAACATCATCAAAACGTACCTCTAGCATTCACAAATGCATGTATAAGTCATCAATATAGTCTTCAACTTTTATCTTCTTATCATGATCAAAATTTAAGAACAACTTTTCGAGGTGCTTAGGCATACGATGAAGATTTCTTGGAAGAGCAAGAGGACCTTAGGACATCTAATCAAATTTACCATCAACCATGTATTTGTTTTCCTCCTCCTCTTCACCTTCTAATTCTAAGGAGTCTTATCCTTCACCATACAAATATTCATGATAATTAGGATGCTCTTCTTCTCTTAGTTGTTTTTCGTTAGAGAATGGAAAATCCTCCCCATCACCATCTAGATTTTCCTCAATAGGTGGAAGATCCCATTGTTGATGTATTCTTTCAGTAAGATCAACTAACTCTTCGAGGGTTGCAATAACCAAATATTCCACTAAAGAAACCAACACACAACGACTAGTTGTATCTTTATTTATTGGCTTATGAGGAAGAATAGAAACTAAAAGAAGTAAGCCAAGAGATCTTGAAAACTGACACGTAATAGGGCAGATGGTTCAGACCTAATCGTAAGTGACTTAAAAAGCACATTCCAAACATAGGTGAGATGACTCTCCTATCTCATGAATTTGAGTTGAAGTTGAAGTTAGACCATTACTACATTGCATAGAAGGTTCTTTGTTATAATGTGGTGAATTATTAGCCATAAAAGGTGTTGCCCTCCTTCTAGCGCCAGAATGTTGATGGTGCTGGAAACCACCAACACAAATAGGGTCTCCCTAATATGAAGTCTGAATTAGACCTCACACAGTTTGGTATAGGAGCCCCATCCAAACTATGGCCCTATTTCCATTATCTTAAGTATTTTCCTTGGCTGCAAAAGTTTTCATAAGAGAGAAACACACATGTAATTTTGAATGAGTACGCAAGCTTTGTGAAAAGTTCAATTGAAAAATGTATCAAGGTTCTTTCACTAAAAGGGAAGAGAAAGTGAGTCTTTAGAAGAAAAGTAGTAGTATTATTCTAATAAAGACACACACACACATGCGTATGAAAGAATCATTAACCATCTAGAGAAATAGTTTACATAGACATAACAATCATTTAAGAAGTTACAACACACATTTAACAAGATGAGCACCAAAGCCAATGAAATTATTCAATTTATTTAGTACATAAAAACATAAACACATACCACAAACATCTAAAGAATAGTCTTACAATATTCACGATACATGCGTGAAAGTGTGTTGTCTCAACAAGCTTCAAATTATTAAGCAAAAGTTCCAAGATACATGGCTACAATGAGACACCACTAGATCCAATAGTGGAGCATTAAGCCACTACTATCTCTGCAAAAGAATAATCTCTCTCTAATTCCTAGTTGGAGAAGCCAAGGTGAAAAGTCCCTTTCTTGAGTAATGGGGTTTCTTTTATAACAAGGAGGGTGACCTTTCATATCCCCATGAATCTTGAACTACCCTCAAGAGTCTTGGACTTATCGTATAAATATTGGACTTATTTTGACTTTTGGACTTTTCCTAATGACTCTTTTGTCCTCATGTGACTCTTGTACTTCAACATATTTACATTTACAATATTTTCCAAAATTACATAATCATTTTCCACATCATCACGTGACGAAAAGACAAGTCATTGACATTGATGACTAGGACCCTGGTGATTTGTAACATGAAGTTATTTGAGAAGTGACGACACTGCCACTATGCCTTCAACACTTGTAACAAGTCTTGCGTTGTTGTCACCTTCTTCCCTCCAAAGGATCCCGAGATGCAATGGAGTCTTCATGGGTCACTTTGATCATCGGTATCCAAAATTCCTTCAACTGTCGCAACATGATGCTTTTGTGCCTTTGTCTTCAAAATGTCTCATTGGACAACTTCTCTTGATAGATCTTCTCAATTTCTATGCTTACTGAGAACACCTATAGATATGGATCACTCATGGCAAGAAAACATTAGCCCGAAAATCTCCCACTCTATGATGATCTATGCAATGTACAGACTGCGGTTCAATGGTGCCCTAGGGAGAAAGAGAGACCTCATGGGAAGAGATCACACTTGCAGGAGACAAGAGGGGTAGGTACTGCTCACTGAGAGTGTTGGTTCTTAAGAGACAATCCTTGGTTGTGAAAAGGAATCAATGCTTAAGACAATTTAATGGTATTTTATGGAAACAATATTTATCATTTGTTCTTTGTTCTATTCCTTGGGAAATTTGTTTTTAAAAACCCTTAATTCTCTGGAGTAATAAAAGATTATGCAATGCCTTTAATTGTTGAAATGTGAATGAAAAAGAAGAATTGTAAGGAAGCTTAAGATAATATGTTGTAAACAAAAGATCTATTAACTTACGTTTCAGAGAGAATTTATGAATAGAGAAGAGTTGGAGTAAAAGAGCGCATTTAAGGATATTTAACTTAATTACAAATGTAATTCAAAGACTTTTATGAATATAATTCATAACGAATATAACAAAATATAATTATTAAATAGTCAATTAAGGATTATTTAAGTAGTCATTAAGTTAGTAAAAGGGCATGTCTAAGAGACATGCCCAGTCATGAAAGGTCACTTGCATAGGTATATAAGCAAGGTCTCATTGTAACATTTTATCATCTATCTATCTATCTAATCTCATATCTTTTATAATATAATATTTGTATCCTCATGGATATCTTTGTATTCCAAGTATTCTGGAGTATTTAACTAGAGAAGGAACTTTGTTCGCCTCATTTGGTATCAATGAAGCGAAAAAAGTTCCTTCTCTAGTTAAATACTCCAGAATACTTGGAATACAAAGATATCCATGAGCATAAAAATATTATATTATAAAATATATGAGATTAGATAGATAGATATATGATAAGATGTTACAATGAGGCCCTGCTTATATACCTACGCAGGTGACCTTTCATGACTGGGCATGTCTGTTAGACATGCCCTTTCACTAACTTAATGACTACTTACATAATCGTTAATTGAATATTTAATAATTATATTTGTTATATTCGTAATGAATTATATTCATAACATTTCCCCTTCCTTTAAAAGCTTTGTCCTCAAAGCTTATAGTTGACACTTTTCTTCAGTTCAATCACGCACTGTTTTCTTCATTTGCTTCCATCACAATTTAATATCTCAACTTTTATTTATTTATTTGTTATTAATTGGCCCTTCCTTCAGAACTTTGTCCTCAAAGTTTTATGGATAATAATTTCTTCATCTTGTATTTGATAAAATACTATAATTTTCAGGAAATCTTCCTTCTTTCCTTTCCGAATTGGATTTAATTTCCTTTTCATCAATGATTGATTTCATTTTGTCCGTTGAATTGAGTTTTTAGGGTTTTTAATGTAACCCTTCCTAACTTTCTCTTCTTCTTTTTAATGAGGTTATTATTCCTTCATTTTTTTTTTAATAATTTAATTAATTAAATAATTTTAATTAATCAAAGTTTTATGGATAATAATTTCTTCATCTTGTATTTGATAAAATACTATAATTTTCAGGAAATCTTCCTTCTTTCCTTTTCGAATTGGATTTAATTTCCTTTTCATCAATGATTGATTTCATTTTGTCTGTTGAATTGAGTTTTTAGGGTTTTTAATGTAACCCTTCCTAACTTTCTCTTCTTCTTTTTAATGAGGTTATTATTCCTTCAATTTTTTTTTTTAATAATTTAATTAATTATATATATATATATATATATATATATATATATATATTCTTTTAACAATTGATTTTTTTTAACTCTTTTTTTTGGTTGAAAGGTTACAACCCTAGTGAAACGTGGCTATTCACATATATTCACCTATAAAATATATGTCCACTTATGTTTATTTCTCCACGTAAAAGTAAACTTACCATTCACAAGAGATTTTTTATTCCTTTACTTCTTATTTTACCTTGCAAATACCATGGGCTTCCAAAACCATGAGCTTGTAAACCACTGAAAGAATAATCAAAATAACCTTACCTACTCTTCCTTATTTCTTTTTCCTTTTTAATTTTAATTTGTCTTGGTATGTACGTATATGTACTTATTTATATATATATCTCTTTTTTTCTTTTCTTTTCTTTTCTTTTGGAACTATTTTCTTTTAAATATATTTTTTTTTCCTTTTAATTTATTTCCCGCTTTATGTTAACTTTCCTTCTCTCTTATATATATATATATATTTCTTCCTTTTTTTTCAATTTTTTATTATGGCCAAAGGCATAGTGGCGAAAATGGAGAAACTCCAAGATTGATAGTGAAACGCTTCAGTCACGATGGCAACAAGGTTGACGATTTTTATGGTCAAAGACCTGGATCAAGGAGCATAGCTCTGTGCAGCGATGAGTGGCCAAAAGATCGACTGCTCTGATACCAAATGAAGCGAACAAAGTTCCTTCTCTAGTTAAATACTCCAGAATACTTGGAATACAAAGATATCCATGAGGATACAAATATTATATTATAAAAGATATGAGATTAGATAGATAGATAGATGATAAAATGTTACAATGAGGCCCTGCTTATATACCTACGCAAGTGACCTTTCATGACTGGGCATGTCTCTTAAACATGCCCTTTCACTAACTTAATGACTACTTACATAATCCTTAGTTGAATATTTAACAATTATATTTGTTATATTCGTTATGAATTATATTCATAGCAGAGACCTTCAGCTTCATTACTTCACTTCATTCATTAGAAGAAATAACACAAGATGACACTGGAAAAACAAACCAGCATCAAAAATTCCAGGAAACTTGAGACTTAGTTCATTAACTCTTCAAAGAAATAAATACAAAAATATAGTCTTCCAAAGGTTCCAAAACTCCAAACCCTACTTCTTCATTTTTTTCTTTCTTAAATACATTCAAAAGCAGTTTGTAACTACCAAAAATTCCTAAAACTACCTAAACTACTTATTTATTTTATCAACTACTTTCAATACAATCGAGGGTAACATTACAACCTCGTTCTATAAGAAAAAAAAATATAAATACAATAATAAATAGAAATATTATGTTGTCTTCTGAGTATCATTTGTTGCTGATGTGTCTTCAGGAAGATTGGACATCCATTTTCTGCACTTTTTCCAGAGTTCAACATTTGTCTTCAGAGCATTGGCTAGCTTATGATGTTCTAATATAAAAGCAATGATCTTAGTGTAAGTGGGCTTGTCCAGAAACAGAGTCTTAACCATCCATAACAACTGAAAATATTTATGCAGGAAATTAATAATTGTTGTTCCGTTTAGAACTATAGTATTCTCATGAGTATTGTCAATTTTACTTTTTTCTTCCACCAACAAAGTTTCATATGTTTCCCAGGGCAATAAATTACCTTGCATATCCAAGAAAGATGGAAATCCTGCCCTGGCTCTTTTATCAAACATGGTGTTGAACTTATCTATTGCTTGCTTGATCTCTGTCAACTTATTTTCTGTTGACTTCCTATATACATTATTCACCGTCACCTTGTTAATTTCTAGAACACATAATGTTTTGTCTTTAATCTCATGTTCACCCAGTTCTTGATCTGATTTGGAGTTAACAAAATCTATTAACTTCTTAGCCCATATAAATCTATCATGCATTTTTTGTTTGTCAGCTAATACAAGCTCTTGAAGATCTCTAATTATACTCTTTTCTTCTGAAATTAGAACCAGTGATTCCCATATTGTTTTCATTACTCCTATAATCTCATTCCAAAGAATTTGTTTAGCTTCATTTAGGGACATGTTCCCCTTTACCTTCTCTTTGAGATTCTTTATTTCTTCATAAGCTTATTGATAATCTGCTTTGTATTTGTCTGCATTTTCCTTTAACATTTGAATTTCTGTATCCTTAGCACATATAAATTTTATGGTTGTCTCAAGATCACTTTGGTCTTTCTTCATATCAATCTATGCCATATTCAACTCGGTACTTAATTGGGATAGTTTAGATATTGGGTCATCAATTTTAGATGAAAAAAATGTTGTGCAGACATGTGAATCAATCTTCCCTTGTAGTTTAGCTACTGCCTCTTTCAATCTGGAAATCTCTTCATGCCTCTGCAACATTTGTTGTAAAATTTTCTCCTTCTTAGATTTCACTTCTGCCACTTCAACTTCCATTGGGTGTTCTCCAATAGAAAGCTTCAACTTCTTTCTTAGCACATTCATCTCTAATTTTGTACTCTGCAACAATTTCTGCACAACTGACCTATAATTGGGGTCTACTCCAATCTTGACAATCATCTTCTTTAATTCCTCATTTTGGGTGGAAGAGCTCTGTAATTAGCCTTCTCCAGCTTCAGCTACTTGATTACCTTTCCCAACATGTTTTCATCTTTACTTGCAGTTGCACTTGTTTTAGTCAAATCATTCACAATTAATAGATCAGTGTGCATATGTAAATTAATTTTATCAAGTAAGGGAATATTTCTAGTATCAACAGTTAAATTAGCAATCCTAAAATTGCTTGATGACCCTACTCGCATTTTAGATGGGTGTGAAAATAAATTCAACTGATCTTTCTCTAAACCCATAGCAGTTAATAATCTAGTCTTATCATGGGTTATTTGAGACTCAACTTGAGCCTCCATACTTGCTTTGATATTCTGATTCTTCTCAGCAATTTGGGCAGAAAATTGCTTAATTAATGGCACATGATCATGAACAACCTCATGCCTGGATGGTGAAGATGGTGTATTTTGTATATCTCCCAACTGAATTGATAAACCTGGATGTGCATATGGAATCTCTTGACTTAGTTTAGCTCTCTTTTCAGCTCCTTGTTCCTCCTCTTCTGAATCAACATTATTTTATTTACCCTTTTTATTCACCTTCTTAGAGATAATAGGAGTTTCAATACTAGTGTTGCCAGTACCTGCAAAACCCTTATTAGCCAACTTTTCAATTTTAGGCTTACTCTCATGAAGAAAATCAGAGTAACGATTCTCAACCCTTCTTTTGGAAATCATCTGATGTGGATCATAAGCCCACTTTTCACCTAGTAATAGATGCATTTCTTCTATCATTTGGTTTTCTTCTTTTGCATCTTGCCTCATATTCACTATGAAAGGTCCAACAGTCACGAGTAATTTAAACAACTGTCCTTTCTTCATTGGAACAAAGTGAATCTAGTCCACATTCAAACTTTGTCTAATAAATTATAAAGCAAACATTCTCATGGGGACAAAAATAGGAAATCTATAACATTCAACCCCTACACCATACAATGTAATTTCTAAATAATCTTCAAAAACAAACTAGTCTCCACATTTTCAACTATTACTAAGTTGAAGGAATTCCTGAGCCTTTGGCAGAAAACATGGGGGGGCAATCCCATTCAAGATTTTATAGGCAATTGGCAGATAGTAAGCAAAAAAATCAAATAATCCCCCATTACTAGGTTCATTTCTTATCAGGTCAGTCCAAAACACTACTGAAAACCACTTCTTATTTGAATCCATAATGTTTAACCCCACATTTAAAAACACTTACTCATTTCGATACTTGAACAAATAAGCATCAATTGAAGGAAACTTGAAAGAACATGTGAGATTCAAGCTCATAAATTGAGAATTAATATTCTCCTGCCAAAAGGATGGGATGTCCAACACTACTTCAGGTTTCATCATCAAAGTAAACAATCTAAGCATTGACTTGTCAATCTGAGAAGCATCTTCCTTTCCAATTACTTTTGATATAAATTGTAACACAGGCTTGACATCTGTATCGAAAATTTCCAGGGGAAAAACCTTTTCATCTCGAGAAAAAAGCTCTTATTCTAGCTTTAGAAAGAATAAAATATGCTTGTAATATTGCCCTGCAAGATTTTCATAATAAGTTGTCAATGACTCTTCAGTAAAATTTAAACTCTGGCTAGCAGAAGGCTTGAAGAATTAGCAGGGATGAAACTTGGAAGACACTCTCTCCCAAGTGGTTCATTACAAAACACTTGTTGGGGTATAATGTTGATGCTAGCCATTGTATGAATTCTGGGACAAGATGTTGGAAATACTGATAAGGGGGTGAATCAATATTTCTTTCCAATTGTTATTTTTATCAGTTAGATCACTTATATTTACAACACAAATGAACACTGATAATAAATGTTTTTATTAATATTCATAAACGAAGTACAATATTTGTGTAGGGCTCCAAACCTAGATGAAGACATCAGTCTTTAATCTCCCACGCTCCAACCTGTATTATGCCAAGCACCGACTTGGAATTCCTAAGGCTCCAACCTTGTCAATTTGAGGCGCCAACCTCTAGGGCTCCAACCCTATGTCTGGTACAGGCTCCAACCTGGTCTCTTGAGGACTCCTATCCTTTAGGGCTCCAACCCTATTTTCCAAGGCACCAACCTTGTCTTTATGAGGCTCCAACCTTTAGCTTCAATTCGTCAAGATCAATCTGGTTATACTTCACGGATCCCAATGTCTTCTTCAAAGAACCCTGACAATCTTCAGTTTTCCCCTCACTTAGTCTCCACGTCACTTCATCAATGACAACCTTTTCTTCTTAGAAGGTGTCACCACTGCTCTTCATCGTACCCAAAAAATTTCTTCAAGTCACCTCATGATGTTATCAACAATGCATCATGATAACAATATCTCCATGTTCAGTTTCAAAGTGTCTTCAAGATGCTCCAATATTTCGCCAAAGTGCTCCAAATAGATCTTCAAAACGTTGGTCTATCCTTGGTGCTATGACTTACCTCTTCATTGAATATCTGAAGATATTAACACTGCAATCAGAATCTAGCCCAAGCTTATGACTATCCTTTATACCTTAACCATAGCTCAAAATCTAAGGGCTCCACAAACCGAGGTTTATTTGAGGGACAGTACTGTTCCACAGTCTCTAGGATACTACACTAATTCGAGCTACAACATGTGAACAATTCTGAGGATGAGATGTAACAATCTGAAGCACTGTAATGTAAATTCCAAGCCACTCCGAAAACAAATTCGAGTCACTATAGAGCAATAAGAAACCCAAGATTTAGGTCCGAGGTTGTGTAATTTATTAAAAAGTCTGAGCCACTACAATAATACTGAGCTACTATAATAATACCGAGCCACTACAATAATACTGAGCCACTGTATTTTCTTTAAGGTGTAAGCTGCCACATTTCAGGAATAATTCATAGTCTGAGCTACTAAAATCACAGTAACATTCTTAGCTATTTTCTGAGCTACAAGAGATTTGCAAAGGGTTATATTCACAAGAAGGGACCAAGGTTATTACTCTGTTCAATCAGCAAGATTTATTGACAGCACCAGATGATGATCAAGATTCTGTGATGCTTCACAATGTTTGAGCCAATAAATAATCTCTGTCCAGTGATGTTAAAACCCAATCAAACTCTTAAATAACTTCTTTTTATTCTAGTTCATGAGAAGAGAACTATAGTGACCTTTTTTACGATGATGGCTGAAGATCTAGCCTCTACAATTTCAGATCTAAAGATGACAATCCACTACTGTAAGAAGAATTAGGCCAAACAGAAAGTCTCCAAGTCCTCCTTAGCCTCCAATTACTTCTGTGCGGTTATATTATGGTCTTTTGACCGCAAATCCTTGGCCAAATGAACAGTCCAAACCTCATTTTTATATGATATTGATGTCAAGATGAAGGAACACGACTTTCTGGGGTTAGGCCGACTCGAAGGACAAGGTGTAGGTCGGCTCACTGTTAGGTGTAATTTTCTTAGTCTTAAAAATTCAATATCTCACAAACTACTAGGAGTTTCAGGACAAATAAGGGCTCATTGGAAAGAGGAAAAAAATCCTCTTTAAGATGGTCTAGGTCCCATGTTGAAGTATTTCCTCTAAGGTCGGAAAAAATATTTTTCTTTGTGACTGTCCTTAAATTATTTAGTACAGAAAATGATTGGGACAATATGGCTTCTTTGTTTGGCTTCTCCATTGTTTGTCTCCTCCATTATTTGACTTTTTCATCATCATAGGAACATGTAGGACATCCATTTCATCATGATAGTGTCCAACAATGAGTGTATCATCCATGTCATCACATAATTGTACAATCATATGTTATAGTGCAACATCATTATTAGAACTTCAAAATAGTCTTTCAACCATCAAATGATATCTTCCATATTATCATCTAGTCTTTCAACCTTCATCAAGTGCCATCATCAAATGTGGTCATTCATTTAGTGTATGAATCCATATGCCATCAAGGGTTAAGGTCTAGATCATCAAGGCACATGCAAGATTATAGCTAATTCAAGGACTTCTTAGGACTTCTTCATTAGTGGTTTGACATCTTCATGGTTTGACCTCCTCATTGATGGCATCCTTAGCACCTAGGGATTGCATGAGGTTCATTGACATCACAAGAATATTATATTTTCCATCTCAGCTATTGACATCAATGACAACCTTGATTATCAATATCCCCCTTTGTCATTGATGGCAATATTCTTTCCCTTCAACATTCTAATTTCTCTCCCCCTTTAACATCAATGGCAAAATGGGTGCTCAAGTTGTCCCCTTATCAAGTTGCTTCTCTTTATCATATTTTCTTTGTCAATAATAGTTCTTCATAGGTACGATTCTCCCCCTGTCATGGTGCTCTTCTTTCTAGCAATGTGTTCCATGGTAGATGTGTTTACATTTCTCCATGGATGAACCAACTCCCCCTGCATTCATAAACTCTTCTAGCCTCTTTAGACAAGAAATACTATTGCCTTGTGATCAAGTCAAAGACATCTTCAACATTGGTCCATCAGATGAGTAAGGGATTATGTTCTTCAAAGAAGTTTCTCCCGAGAGATGATCTATCAAAATATGATTTTCCATGTGTGATTCATCAAGGATTTCATGGGACACTTTCATGGTTAGCTTCTGCAATGATCACAAGCTCCCCCTAATTGTATGCATGGTCTCCTTTTTGGCAGAGTATCATCATCAAATACTTATAATATCAAGGATGTCTTCCTCAAATCAACAACACATGTTGTTGGTTGGAGTGTTCAAGATACTTTTGGATCCAATTTTCTTCCTTCTCCATACTTGTGTAACTTTCTCCATTGGCTTGGTTGTCATGGTTTCAGCTTGTTTAGGGACCCAAGTCAAGTTACAATCACGAGCCATATGTCCAATTTTATGACAATTTAAGCATTCCATCTTGATCATAAATGAGGATGCATGATTTATTCTTGCAAATTTTCTTCTAGGAGATTGACGGGGACCATTAAATTTGTCCTTGTGGTATGCCCTACAATCCTTTACCATATACCCAAATTTTGTACAAGAATAGCAATAACCAAAAAATACACTTTGGTACCTGGGAGATGAAGAGTTCCTTGAAGTACTTTTGAAGTCTTTTTGCCTTGGAATTCTTTGATGATATTCATTTCCTTTTGTATTCTTGACATCATTTGTAAATCTCCTTGGAGTATGGTTTCTTCTAATGTCATCTTGACTCTTGCCTTTGCTCGAATTGGGAGTATCATTTCTTCATGGCTTCCTCACATCCTTGTTGTTTGAAGCATTATCATTATTGCTTGAGGATTGACCTGCAAAGCCAAGAATTGGTTTATCAAGGGGGGATATTTGATGACCTAGGATGTCATCTAGGGTTTGAGAAATCTTCAAGTTCTTATTCAGCAAGTCAAATTCCTATTTAAGAGAGACAATTTCTCCTTTCAATTTTTCACAATCTTCATCTTTCATGACTAGTTGCTTCTTCATTTCTTCCATCATCCTTGTTGCTTTGTGTGCTTCATTTTTAGGGGAGATGATATTTGATTTCATTATGAAGACTTCTTCATTCTTATTTGCTAGAAGGCTCTCCATTTCTTCTTTTATTATTGTAGCTTCACATGTTTCGTCCTTGAGAAGATTGATGTATAATTTTAGTTTGAAGATTTCTTCATCCTTTTCTTCTAGTTGGCATATCATGGTGTTTCTCTCATTTTCTGCTTCATCAACTTGTTCTTCTATGAATGCCAAATTTTCCATCACCTTCTCGGCTCCTTGTGCTTGTTTCCTTGCTTCTTCTAGTTGAGATTTTTAGGTCCCCGTAGTTTTGGTAGATTGGCAATGACAAAAAAGACAAGGGTAACATAAAAACAATATTTGGAGTCCTAGGACCTAGCGTTCCTTGACTCAGAGAGGGCTCTCTCTGATTTTTCTTGTAAAAAATTTAAAATTGATAGCTTTTAGGTTTTTATTTTAGGCTAGTTATAGGGATTAGGGTTTGTTTGTTGTTTTGGTTGGGTAGGTTGTCAAGGGAAATAGGTAGAGTAAGAGAGGATCAATCCATTGGGCTATGGAGTCTGCAAAGGTTTTGAAAAGTATAAAAATGAGTCAAGGATAGTTCAAAGGGAAAGTTTACAAGGCCAAATGGATCTAACTAGGTCTAGGGAGAATGAAATGAACATGGAGGTGTGAATATGGTATGTTAAGGGGAAATCAAGGATCCTTTAACAAACTAATAAACAAGAAAAAGCTTCTAAAATGATAGCATAATAAACTTGAAGAGAAATAAAGGATTCTTCAGCCAAACAATACTAAGCAGACCTTAAAAACAACAGATAAGTAAGCTAAGAGAGGAGTGAAGGATTCTCTAAGAATTGCTTGAAAACAAATAGAAATTTAACATAACATCTTAGTAACACTAAAGAGAATTCAAGGATTATTTAGCAAAACTTTGAAGAATAAAACATAGAAATCAAGAAAGCAGGCAGAAGTAGGGTGCCAAGAAGGAAAATCCTATTCTCTATTTCTGTCTTATGACTAAATGAACCATAAACATAATGAATAACTGAAGAAAAAAACACAAATATGGAGTACATCACCATATAACCAAGCTTAATTAATCCTAAGAGTGAGCTCAATCCACAGATGCACATTCCAAATCCATCATCAAGCACCAAATCCAATTTCTCTTCAATCTCAAAGTCTGTATATTACTCTCAATAAACATCCAAAAATTACAATGAGGCCTCAATGCTCTATTTAACCAGCAAATGAGGAGGTCAAAACCCTAAGAGGCTTCTGGAAACCATAAATACACCATAAATGTCATTTATGTCCAAAGAGGCCATGCAAGGCCCAAGGCACACAATATCTAAGATAATAAATGAAAGATAACTTAAACATAACTCCTCAACCAATTCTGGAGTGATTTGCCCAAAAAATCTAGAAAAAATCTTTCAGTGTATTTTTTTTACTTTTTTGCAAGGGGGCATCTTCAGAGGTCTGAAGACGCATCGCCTGCACAGGAAAACTGAGTCATCTTGCAGCCAAGTTTTGAAGGCCTTCCCGATGTCAGAATGGGCTCTGTGATAGCTTGTTGGAAAGCCTGTTGAGTCTAATTTCCAAAAATTCTCTTGGTTTTCTGATTGGGCTCACTAACCTATTCAAAATTAAAATCTCCCAAGGCTGGTAAAAGCGCAGCGCCAACCCTGAAAACATGGCAGAAAGGTGAAAATTTGCCTGTTTTGTGGCCTTTTAGAGGACCAAAACTTCTCAAAATGATATAAAATTTGGTTTGCATGATGCCCTTGGCCTAAAGATCCCAAAAATTTAAGTCATTCCTCAAAAGAGTGCCTCAAGAAAAAGCGGAGCGCCAACACTAGGAAAAATTTCCTATTTTGTAGTTGAGATTTGGAGGCCTTCCCAGTGTCCAAATGAGCTCCATGATAGCTCATTGGAGAGATTTTCCAGTACAGTTTCCAAAACTACCTTTAGTTTTCATAATGGACTCCATTTACCTACTCAAAAACCCATTCTACCAAGACTGATCAGGGCAGGGCGAGGCACGGAGGTCCAAAGGCGCAGCGCCTGCACCAGAAAATTTGCATGTTGTGTGACCAAGATTTGGAGGTCTTCTAGTTGTCCAAATCAGCTCTGTGATAGCTAATTGGAAATCTTGTCTAGTCTAGTTTCCAAATCTGCTTTTAGTTTTCCATTTGGTGTCCATCTGCCTACCCAAAATCCCTTTCTCCCAAGACTGCTCAAGGCGTAGCGCCAACTCTGAAAATGAGGCAGAACACTGAAATTTTGCATGTGTTTGACCCTTTTGGAGGACTAGTTTTGCTCCAAATGAGCTGAAATTTTGTTTGCATGTTTTAATTTACCTGAAAAATCCAAAAATGTAAACCATTTCTCCTGAGGATGCCCTGAGAAAAAATGCAGTGCTAAGGGCGCTGCACCTTTCGCCCTCAAAATCAGTCAAAAACCAAAATTGTCAAAAGTTGCCAAAATTTTGAATTTGCCTTGCTTATGGTGTTTGGGATGCCTATAGGGGATGGGTCAGCCAGGTTACCAAGTTTTTATTTGTCCTTTAGCCTTATTGGTTTCATCATACCCTTCATAGGCCTCATTTCCCTCATTGCTCTTTTCTTCACTTGTTTGATTTCTCATTGGCATCCACCTCACCATTTTCCTTCTTCTTCATTTCTTAACTCTTCCTTACTGACATGAGCTTCATTGTTCTCTTCATAGATTCCTTATTCATCTACATTTGTCTCACTGATGTCTTGGTTTTCTGACCTATTGTCATTATCATTGTTTCTCTTTTCCTTATCACTATTTTCCTTACTGCTCTCACTGCCCTTATGATTTCCATCACCATTTCCCATATAATAATTTCCCTTTGCTTTAATTCTCTATGCCTCACTGACATCTTACTTATATGCTATCATTGCTATTTTCCCTTCTGCTTTCTTCTTTACTAGCATCTACCTCCCTGACCTCATCTTCACTGTTTGATTTCTCATTGTTCCCTCCCTCAGTGACATTTTGATTGCTCATTGTGAGAGGGTGATGAAGGAGGGTTGTCCTGAGGTGAAGGAATATGTGTGGATGGTGAGGTGGATGAGTCATCATGGGGTGTGATGGTGAATGAGGAATGGGAGGCTAAACCACTTAATGACAACTCATTTGTGCAATAAAACTTTGTTTAGAAACACCTTGCACTGATGTCAAATGGATATGAAAGAGGGAATGTAATGGAAGCCTTTGCAAGTGAATGGAAAGAGTGTATGAATGAAAGGTAATGGGGCATGAATAGGCTCAGATGTAAGACCACCCTCAATAATGTAATCTCCCTCTATTTTGATTGATATTCCTCATAGGTGGAGGGAGTGAGTTTCAAACATTGGCTTTAAGCATGAAATTTAGGGTTTGATTCCATTCATTTAAATGATGAAAAAATGCTTGAAGGATCCGTGGATAACTTGTAATTATACCTCAATATGTTTGGAGGACCCTTAGTAAGATTTTGGAAGATTTTGAGGTGATTTGAGTTGTTAGAGGGCTTAGAAGCTTTTCCCGCCGAAAAACACAACGCTAGTTTTTGAGCGCACAGTGCCAGTTTTTGAAGGCGCAACGCCTTTTTTGAAAAGGGAATTTGGAGGCCTTCCCGGTGTCACAATTGAGCCCATGATAGCACGTTGGAAATTTTATCCTGTCTACTTTCCAAATATACCTTTTTTTCTCTTATTGGAGTTGATTTGACCTGTCAAACATGGATTCTCCCAAAACTGGTCAAAAAGTGTTGAATGATGGTGCAGAAATGTAGAGTGCTGGTGGAAACAACTTTTGGATGCCTTCCTCAACTCCAAATTAAGCTCATGATAACTCATTGGAAAGCGCTTCCAGTCTAGTGGTCATTTGACTCAACAAGAAATTCATTTGGATACTCCAGATATGATAAAATTTGATTTCCCAAGGTCACTCCAGAAGTGCAGTAATTCTCTCGTGACACCTGTATTTTTGAAATTGCTCTAAAACCATGACACCTATGTAAAATATGAAGGATTTTTTCCTCTTGGACCTATGACAGAAAAAAACCTCTCTCATTTGTTTCAAATTCATCTCTGTTTGGTCAGAAACATAGCTTGAAGAAAAACTGGCCCTAGTTGTGACAAATGGCTTAGCTCTTGGAAATAATTCCTAGAAAAGATGGAGGCATGTTGTTTATGAGTTGGTATGGCTTCATGATTGCTGATATGATTTTTGGAGACCGAGTGAGAGGAAAACTGGAGATTTTCAAGGCTTGTTGAAGAAGACATTGGGAGTCATGAAGTATAACTAAATATATCTTCACGAATTGAAGCTAGAGGTTGGAGCCTCATAGAGACAAGGTTGGTGCCTTGGAAAATAGGGTTGGAGCCCTAAAGGATAGGATTCCTCAAGAGACCAGGTTTGAGCCTATACCAAAGATAAGGTTGGAGCCCTAGAGGTTGGTACCACAAACTGACAAGGTTGGAGCCTTGGGAAGTCCAAGTCGGTGCTTGGCATAATACAGGTTGGAGCATGGGATATTGAAGATTGGTGTCTCCATCTAGGGTTGGAGCCCTACACAAATATTGTACTTAATTTATGAACATTAATAAAATAATTTATTCTTTTTGTTCATTTGTGTTCTAAATATAAGTGATCTAACTGATAAAAATAACAATTGGAAATAAATATTGATTCACCCCCCCTATCAATATTCCTACAATTGGTTTTAGAGCCAGTACCTTCACTCAAAGCCTAAATGAGGTACTGATAGGTGGGTGAATCAATATTTCTTTCCAATTGTTATTTTTATCAGTTAGATCACTTATATTTAGAACACAAATGAACACTAAGAATAAAATCTTTTATTAATATTCATAAATTAAGTACAATATTTGTGTAGGGCTCCAACCCTAGATGAAGACACCAATCTTCAATCTCCCATTATCCAACCTATATTATGCCAAGCACCGACTTGGACTTCCCAAGGCTCCAACCTTGTCAGTTTGAGGCACCAACCTCTAGGGCTCCAACCTTATCTCTGGTATAGGCTCCAACCTGGTCTCTTGAGGACTCCTATCCTTTAGGGCTCCAACCCTATTTTCCAAGGCACCAACCTTGTCTCTATGAGGCTCCAACCTCTAGCTTCAATTCGTGAAGATATATTTGGTTATACTTCACAGCTCCCAATGTCTTCGTCAACGAGCCCTGACAATCTTCAGTTTTCCCCTCACTTAGTCTCCACGTCACTTCATCAATGACAACCTTTTCTTCTTAGAAGGTGTCACCACTGCTCTTCATCGTACCCAAACAATTTCTGCAAGTCACCTCATGATGTCATCAACGATGCATCATGATAACAATATCTCCAAGTTTAGTTTCAAAGTATCTTCACTAGATGCTACAAGATGTTGTCAAAATGCTCCAAACAGATCTTCAAAGCGTTGGTCTATCCTTGGTGTTGTGACTTACCTCTTCACTGAATATATAAAGATATTAATGCTGCAATTAGACTCTAGCCCAAGCTTATGATTGTCCTTTATACCTTAACCATAGCTCAAAATCTAAGGGCTCCAAAAACTGAGGTTTATCTGAGGGACAATACTGTTCCACAGTCTCTAGGATACTGAACTAATTCGAGCTACAACAGGTGAGCAAGTCTGAGGATGAGCTGTAACAATCTGAAGCACTGTAATGTAAATTCCAAGCCACTCCAAAAACAAATTCGAGTCACTATACAACAATAAGAAACCCAAGCTTCAGGTCTGAGGTTGTGTAATTTCTTCAAAAGTCTGAGCCACTAAAATAATACTGAGCTACTGGAATAATACTGAGCCACTGCAATAATACTAAGCCATTGTATTTTCTTCAAGGTCTGAGCTGCCACACTTCAGGAATAATTCACAGTCTGAGTTATTGTAATCACAGTAATAGTCCGAGCTATTTTATGATCTACAAGAGATTTGCACAGGGTTCTATTCACAAGGGACCAAGGTTATTACTTTGTTCAATAAGCAAGATTTATTGACAACACCAGATGATGATCATTATTCTGTGATGCTTCATAATGTTTGAGCTAAGAAATAATCTTTGTCCAATGATGTTAAAACCCAATCAAACTCTTAAATAACTTCCTTTTATTCTAGTTCATGAGAAGAGAACTATAGTCACCTTTTCTGTGATGATGGCTGAAGATCTAGCCTTTGCAATTTCAGATTTGAAGATGACAGTCCATTACTGTAAGAAGAATTAGGCCAAACAGAAATTCTTCAAGTCTTCCTCAGCCTCCAATTACTTCTGTGCAGTTATATTCTGATTTTTTGAGTGAAAATCCTTGGCCAAATGAATAGTCCAAACCTCATTTTTATATGATATTGATGTCAAGATGAAGGAACACGTCTTTCTGGGGTTAGGCCGACTTGAAGGACAAGGTGCAGGTCGGCTCACTGTTAGGCGTAATTTTCTTAGTCTTAAAAATTCAATATCTTACAAACTACTAGGATTTTCGGGATAAACAATGGCTCATTAGAAAGAGGAAAAAAATCCACTTTAATATGGTCTAGGTCCCATTTTGAAAGATTTCCTCTAAGGTTGGAAAAAATATTTTTCTTTGTGACTATCCTTAAATTATTTAGTACAAAAAATGATTGGGATAGTATGGCTTCTTTGTTTGGCTTCTCCATTGTTTGTCTCCTCCATTATTTGGATTCTTCATCATCATAGGAACATGTAAATTTATGTAGATGTTTTATGCTTGATGCAACTTTACTTTTCACTACAGCAATCACATAAACAATCAAGTAAAATGTTGATAGAACATACCAGAGGATCTATAGAAGACAAGCCAGAAACATAAGAATGTGGTGGTGCGTTATGGCGTTCAATAGGATGCTTCAAACAACAAAGTCTTCTTGGTCGGCCAACCCAACTTGTGTCACAATAGCCCTCAAAACAGTCACCCGGCCAACCCAAAGTCAACCCCATAAAAGTCAACGTGTCCAGAAAAAGTCAACGCAGGGCAACAATAATAAAGTCAATGCATCTCGGTCTTCGGTCAACCTTTTGACCTCGATTCTTGTGCCAATGTGTACAGCCTTCCAAAATCGAATTCTCCACCAATTTTCAGCCCTTTTGGACCATGCGTTGACCAAAGTCAACGCTGGTCAAACTAGCATGGAAACCCTAGCTGCAGTGAGCTGCAGTAAATTCGGTCAAACCCTTGCTGTAGTAATTCGTCCTCTTTCCCACGTGTGAATCGAATTTTCCTCCAAGGAGCTCGTACTAAATCAGAAGAGGAGATGTGTGTGATGATAGTGAGTGAAATGATCTCCAACGTTGACTGTATATATATCCATCATTGAGGTGTGTGACACATCTGCTGGGGGTGTAAAACCTTAAGGCCGACCTACACATATTTGAAATTATTAAAAATAAATTCAAAATAAATGTTCCGCTCATCAGATTAAGATCAATTTTATATCGATCTTACACCTCTCTGAAAGAGGAACCCAATAAAAATATTGGTATCTTCATCTGAGCATCACAACATGGAGTTTGGACCTAGTTGTCCAATTTTAACACTCCCTCTCAACTAGGGAGAACTCCATCCACCTATGCAAACAAAAATTGTGCATCATCCCGCTATAACTTGCTTTGCTAACCTCTTTATTTCAGAACATAAGTGGGTCAGTCACAAAGGCATCATTCCCCGACTGACAGATTCAGCCCAGAGGTCCGAAACCTCTATCGGACTCACAAAGAGTCTCATACCCAGCCGAAGTTGGTTTACCTGACCCGAAGTCAGTTGGAGGTCCGAAACCTCACCATACTTGATCCCAGATCAAGTGGTTGGACAATGCCATCCTAGATAGAGAATATGGCAATCTCTGATGCATCTATCAGTCTTGCTACTAGTCTCTAGCTTTTCCCACCTCATTGGCCAAATGAGAGGTACTTCCGATGAGCCCTGAACTCAATGGTTAGGATGCATACGGGGCACAGATAATGAGAGGTGAACTAACTCAAAATCACAATGGTGGGGCCCAAACACACCAACAAGGTTTGGCAAGCCTAGCCTTGTGGTTGCTTATAGCTTCGAGAAGCTATCCCCAAAGCCCCCCAGAGCTCCCAAAGCTCATCGTCCAACAGGACCCACATCATAGGGTCATTCCATGATACCAAGACTCTCATGAAAGGTTAGGAACTTGACCTTCCCTAGCCAGAGGCTTTGTGAGAATATCTGCGGCCTGCTCATCAGTTCCTATATGATCGAGCCTTATGGCACCTCGATGTACCATATCTTGGATAAAGTGGTACCTGATATCAATATGCTTGGATCAATCATGGAACACTGGATTCTCGGACAAGTGAATCCCACTCTGGTTATCACAGAGTATCACGGTGGTATCTATCACATGTCCGAACAACTCACTGAAGAGCTTTTGCAACCAAACTGCTTCACAACAGGCCATATTCGCTGCAATGTATTCGGCCTCTGCAGTGCTCAAAGCCACCGACTTCTCCTTCCTGATCATCCATGAGATCGACGCAGAACCAAGATTGAAGTAGCATCCCGATGTGCTCTTATGATCCACCACACTGCCAGACCAATCGGCATCAATATATCCAAGGAGTGTCACGCTCCCAGTAGTGTATCTCATCCCATGGTTTATCGTGCCTCGAAGATATCTCAAGAGATTCCTGGCACCAACCCAGTGAAAGTGATGAGGCTCAACCATGTGTTGACTCAAAGTGTTCACTGCAAAACATATATCTGGATAGGTGTTCACTAAGAACATTAGGGCTCCTACGGGTTGACGATACTCAGTAGGATTTGAAAATACGGGCCCAACACCGCTGCCACTCAACTTCTTGAATTTGAGCTCCATTGGTGTTGACATGGACTTGCAGTCCACCATACCAAATATTTCCAGAAGCTTCACAATGTATTTTCCTTGAGAAAGGAAAATCTTGCCAAGTCTCTGCCAGACCTCCAAGCCTAGGAAGTAGTGCATCAGTCCTAGGTCCTTCATCTCGAACTCAGCAGCGAGCTCCCTCTTGCACTGATGAATGAGAGGGTCAGCACCTGTCAGGAAGAGGTCATCCACATACAGCACCAAAATCAGAGGCTTTCCCTTGACAACCTTGAAGTAAAGGTTTGGATCAACATTACTTCGAGTGAAGCCCAACTTCATCAAGTAGCTATCTATCCTCTCGTACTAAGCTCTAGGTGCTTGCTTCAACCCATAGAGGGCCTTCTTCAACCTGCAGACATGGGTGTCCCGATCCTGGACTTCGAACCCCAGAGGTTGCTCCACATATACCTCTTCATATATTGCACCATGCAGAAATGCGGTCTTCACATCCATCTGATGAAGACTCCATCCTTGCATAGCAGCAAGGGCTATAATAGATCGAATGGTGGTATAGCAGGCCATAGGTGCAAATATGTCATCATAATATATGCCTTCCTTTTGAGAGAAGCCACAAGAAATGAATCTTGCCTTGAACTTTTCAGCACTTCCATCAAATCCATGCTTGATCTTGTAGAGCCATTTCGAGGTGACATATGCTTTGTCCTTTGGTCTTAGAACCACATCTCAGACATCATTCTTCATAATGGACTCATACTCTTCGTGCATAGCATCCTTCCCGACTTAATGCTTTGTGGCTTCCTCAAAGGATCCAGGCTCGGATTGTACAATAGTACTCATGGCTGCTAGATACCCTTGGTATCTACTCGGCTTCTTGCTTTCACAGAATGTCCCCCTTGGGGCAGCATGTCCCTCAGCATCCTCGAGAGTGTCCCTGAGCAATGATGGTCTCTTTCTCAGTGAAGGAGGTGGATCAATCGGATCCATTGGTCCTTTAACATCAAGCATCGCTTCATCCTCCGGTTCCTCTTGATTTCCAGGCCTTGCTTCATTATCTTCCTCAGATCTCGAAATATTAACTTCTTTCCTCAGGGAAGTATCTTCGTCAAAGGTGACATTATGGCATATCTCCACTTCTCTTTGACCAAGCACATAGACTCTATAGGCCTTCGAAGTTTCACTATAGCCCATAAACATTCCTTTCTTCCCAGAAGCATCCAACTTGCTCCTCTTTTCTTTCGGCACATGAAAGTAAACAGTACATCCAAAAACTCTAAAATGTGAGACGTCATGTTTCTTACCAGAGAAAACCTCTTCAGGAGTTTTGGATTCTAGAACGGAATGCGGGCATTGGTTTTGTATGTACACAGTAGTGTTTGCAGCTTCTCCCCACAGAAACTTCGGTAGACCTTGGTCACATAGAATGGCACGGGCAACTTCCACAATGGTCTTGTTATTTCATTCAGCAACACCATTTTTCTCAGGAGTATAGACAGTTGTGGTCTCCCTCTTAATGCTAGCTTCTCTGCAAAAGTCCTTGAACTCGTTTGTCTCATATTCAGTGCCATTATCGGTTCTCAAAATCTTGATCTTCTTCCGTGTCATATTTTCCACCAAGGCTTTGAATGTATGGAACCACATGAAAGCCTCATCCTTCTTCTTTAAGAAGTATATCTAGGTTTTGCAAGAGAAGTCATCTATGAATGTCATATAATATGAAAATCCTCCCAAGGATGTCATGGGCAACATACCAGATAGATCAGAATGGATCAATTGCAAGACATCAGATGCCTTTGTGACACTAGAGGGGAAATGTCCCCTTGTATGCTTTCCTTCGGCAAAACCCTTACATACACCTTCATGATTATTTGAAAACTCGGGCTTCCTTGTCACCACCTTCCTTGCTTCTGGAAGGGCTTTGTAGTGAAGGTGTCCAAACCTTCGGTGCCATAGTTCAGTTTGTCGGATAGTATCACATGTCGTTGCTCCCAGCGGACTTCCTCCAACCTGGTAGAGTGTGTCAACTCTAAACCCAATCGAGATAGTTTCCTTGAATCTCT
This sequence comes from Pinus albicaulis, assembly GCA_034641835.2. Taxonomy (NCBI): domain Eukaryota; kingdom Viridiplantae; phylum Streptophyta; class Pinopsida; order Pinales; family Pinaceae; genus Pinus; species Pinus albicaulis. Next base: position 112,041,209 of record CM076579.1, read on the forward strand.
TATTCCACATGAGCACCTTTCCATTAGTGAATGCCACATTGAACCCTTTGTCTTCCATGGCTGATATAGACACAAGGTTCTTCTTCAAATTTGGTACATAGAGTACATCCTACAAGTGGAGGACTTGACCTTGAGACAAGTGGAGGGTCACAGTCCCTGTCCCTTTTACAGGATATGTGGCATTATCTCCAAGGATAATTTCTAGATTAATATCCTTCTCAACCATATCAGAGAGTGCTTCCTTGAACCTAGTGATATGCCTTGAGGCACCACTATCTATAAACCAAACATCCATAGTGTCGAGTGGGGATGCAACAGAGAGGGCAGATACAAGAATGTATTCATTTCTTTTATCAACAACATGTGATTCCTCATACCTAGAGTTTCTTGATATTTTGTAAGGTTGATCATGTCTGCTGGAGGAAGCCTTCCTTTTTCCCTTGAACCTGTTGTTCCTTTGATTGCCATTCCTCCGGTTGTTGTTGTTGTCATCACCATCGGGAGAATCCTTCTTGAAAGGACATTCTCTAGCATAATGACCAAGCCTGTGACAAGTGAAACACTTTCCCTTCTTTCCTTGGGCCCCTGCTTTTCCCTTATTCTTCGGACCACCAGAGTTCTTCTTTATAGAATGAGCAGCGTATGCAGAATTTCCTTCATTTCCATACTCCTTCATTCTTGATTCTTCTTGAACGCATATTGATAGTACTTCGTCAAAGTCAAGTATCACAGTATTATTTAGAATGGTAGTGTTGAACACATGCCATTCGGATGAGAGCCCTCCAAGTGCGGTGAGTACCATATCTCGATCAGCTATTGTCTCCCCAATAGCTAGCAGATTGTTCCTGATTTCAATCAGTTTCAGAAAGTATGATTGGACAGACTCATCCCTGCCTTTCTTCAGATTCTTCAATTGATTCTTCAAGAATAGTAGTTGATTCGCATTGTTGGCCTTGAACATGAGGATAAATTTATCATACATCTCTTTGGATGTGCCCAACTCAGAGATGTAGGCCACCAGATTTTATGAATGGATTCCCTGATCATCATCTTTTCTTTGATCTCCCCCTTCTTGTACTTTGTTTTGGTAGCAGCAGTAGTAGTGGATGGAGGTTCTTGGATTTTACCCTGCACATAGTCCATGACATCTTGGTCTTCCAATTTGAGATCCAATATCATTTTCCAAGCATGGAAGTCATCCTTCCCAGTCAATTTGTCTTCCTCCTTGAAGCCATAGCTTGTGGAACCCATTATCCTCTCTGGTGATTGCTAGAAATAGAGCTTGTCTTCACCTCAGCTCTGATACCATGTAAATTTATGTAGATGTTCTATGCTTGATGCAACTTTACTTTTCACTATAGCAATCACATAAACAATCAAGTAAAATGTTGATAGAACATACCAGAGGATCTATAGAAGACAAACCAGAAACAGAAGAATGTGGTGGTGCGTTACGGAGGTCAATAGGATGCTTCAACCAGCAAAGTCTTCTTGGTCGGCCAACCCAGCTTATGTCACAACAGCCCTCAAAACAGACACCCAGTCAACCCAAAGTCAACCTCAGAAAGGTCAACGTTGTCTAGAAAAAGTCAACATCGGGCAACAGTAATAAATTCAATGCAACTCGGTCTTCGGTCAACCTTTTGACCTCAATTCTTGTGCCAATATGTATGGCCTTCCAAAATCGAAGTCTCTACTAATTTTCAGCCCTTTTGGACCATGTGTTGACCAAAGTCAACGCTGGTCAAACCAGGGTGGAAACCCTAGCTGCAGTGAGTTGTAGTAAATTTGGTCAAACCCTTACTGCAATAATTCGTCCTCTTTCCCACGTGTGAACCGAATTTTCCTCCAAGGAGCTCGTACTAAATCAGAAGAGGAGATGTGTGTGATGATAGCGAGTGAAAGATCTCCAACGTTGACTATATATATATCCATCATTGAGGTGTGTGACACATCTGCTGGGGGTGTAAAACCTTAAGGCCGACCTGCACATATTTGAAATTATTAAAAATAAATTCAAAATAAATGTTCCGCTCATCAGATTAAGATCAATTTTATATCGATCTTACACCTCTTCGAAAGAGGAACCTAATAAAAATATTGGTATCTTAATATGAGCTTCACAACATGGAGTTTGGACCTAGTTGTCCAATTTTAACAGAACATGTATGAAATCCATGTCATCATGATAGTTTCCAGCAATGAGTGTATCATCCATGTCATCACATAATTGTACAGTGATATTTTATAGTGCAACATCATTAGTATAACTTCAAAATAGTCTTCCAACCATCAAATGATATCTTCCAGGTTATCATCTAGTCTTTCAACCTTCATCAAGTTCCATCATCAATTGTGGTCATTCATTTAGTGTATGACATCATCAAGTGTATGACTCCATATGTCATCAAGGGTTAAGGTCTAGATCATCAAGGCATATGCAATATTATAGCTAGTTCAAGGACTTCTTAGCAGTTCTTCATTAATGGTTTGACATCTTCATGGGTTGACTTCTTCATTGATGGAATCCTTAGCACCTAGGGATTGCATGAGGTTCATTGACATCACAACAATATTTTCCATCTCAGCTATTGATATCAATGACAACCTTGATTAACACAAGATGAGTTTTTGGGACACATGCAGACAAGACTCCAGACCTGACCATAGCTGTGAAGACAGGGGAATTGTGTTGATTAAGAATGAATTCCTGGCATAGAGGCAAATGATCTACTGTTAAACAAGTGCCCATTACATCCTGCTCTGTATCATGAGATGAATGTGACTAGAAGAACTGGACAATTATGGTTGTTTGTCCATGTTTACACTTAGGGTGGAGAATGAATGGACTCATAAACGAGGGGTAAGATGATTTGGATCATTTGGAAAATTCAAATTGAAAGTTGCAGGTGAAAAGAATGGGGTTTTGAATCACTATTTGTAGGTGCAACAAGAATTTGGGGGGAAAACAACAATTTAATGCATGACAAGACAAGTACGGGAAGATGACATGGATAGTGCGCTAGCTCGCTTGTTGACGTTGTCTTCGACTACTTACATCACTGCGAGGGCACTCCTGGGTACGACAGGCTCTTTGGAGGTGTGCCTCCACAGTGAACGTAAGCCATTGATTTGAGTCCATGAGCTTACGTCGCGGTTAACTACAGAGGCACCCCAGAGTTTATCTGTTGGGTTGTTTGTGCCCACGAGTATCTTCTGATCAACTCCCACTTGCCATCATCTCATTTCCACCCAGCGAGTTGCATGTTTTTTATCAAAACAAGGGTCAGACCCACCTTACACATATTCCAAAACATAATGTTAATGTATAAAACTCAAAATTATGTTTCAGAATATGAAATTTTTTTATTCATTTTTTTCTTAAAACATTATATGTTTTTATTATTATTTTGTGAAACATTTAAAAATGAAATTGTAAATGAGCCACAACATTTGGCTCCACCCAGGGATACTGATTTTTTCCACGAAAGCACTAAGAACCACATATGAGTGCCTGTACCTCAGGCATGGAGTCAAATATTTATTTGGTGACATATGAACAATGGGAAATATGGTATTTACAACAATGGAATGCTTAACTTTTGGTGCTGAAAATAGTGTTTCAAATACTTCCCATTCATAGGCAGTTGTAAAGATTCTCTATATAAATTATCCAAGATGAAAGTATTGTTAGATCTTGCTTCAGTGATTTTGTACGGTCCATACCAGACGGGGTCAAATTTACCATGCTTTCCCTTATCCTCCTTTATGGTATCCCACCTCAGTACTAAGTCTCCTACTTGAAAGATAATTTCTCTTGCCTTCCTGTCAAAAATGGTTTTCATCTTTGTCTTATAAGTAATTAATTTGTCTCTAACTTTGTCTTTGTTTTCACTTAACTCAATTACCTTATTCATTCTTCTAACTAGAGCATTGGGTTCTTCCTGGTCTTCTTGAATAAAATCAATCACAGGTTTGGCTAATTGACTACGAAACAATGTCTATGTTCCATATACCAACTCAAAAGGTGATTTTCCAATGGACCTCCTAGTAGTAACCCGAACTGCCCAAAGGGAAAACTTTAGTTTTGAGTCCTAATTTTTTTTTTTTTTTTCAGCGATTGTTTTCTTTAGGATTCTAACCAATGTTTTGTTAGAGGACTCTGCCAATCCATTCCCTTGTGGATGGTAGGTTGTAGAATGAGACAAAAATATGTTATATGTTTGACAGAAATCAATAAATCGAGCATAATTGAATACTCGAGCATTATCTGTCACAATCTTGACCGGACAACTGAACCTACTGAAGATATTCTCCTCCAAGAACTTCATCACCACTTGGTCATTTGATTTCTTTGTGGGTATTTCCTCAACCCACTTTGTGAAGTAATCAGTAGTTGTTAGAATCCATTTGAACTGTCCACTTGATGGTGGATTGAAATCTCCAATAAAGTCTAGACCCCATTGTCTAAAAGGTTCTTCTATAAATATTCGAATTAGAGGTAGAGGAGCAAATCTCTTATTTTCTGCAAACAATTGGAATTTCTGACAACCTCTGACCAGTCTGTACACATATGCAAATAGTGTATGCCAATAAAAACTTGATTTGAGGATAGGATCTTATGTGTTGTAACCTTCCAACTGTAATGAACCCCACAGAGATTTTCATGGTACTCTTTGGTAATTTCAATGGACTCTCCTTCATTTAAGCACAGTAGTAGGATACCAACAGGATCTTTCCAGTACAATTTTCCTTCTATTATAACATATGGCTGAGACTTAGGTTTGAGGGCTATGTACTTTGTTTTATTCAGTGTAGTTGGACAAGAGAAGAAACACAAATAGTGAACAATATCTTTGTACCAATCTGAACATAAATATTTGTATTGAATATTCATACCTGATTTGGGCTTAGTTTTATCTTTTTCATTGACGAATTCATCCACTGGTGCTAACAGATTGATTCCCAATGCTTGAAAATTTGTTTTTGCTAACATCTTTGCCAAACCTTGTCCTTTGATTAGTTTTGTAGGTTTAATGTCCAGATCATATTCCTGAATTTTTTCTATTCACTTTCCTCTCTTCCCTTCTACATCACTCTGAGTTAGCACATCCTTGGCAGCAACATTAGGGACATATGCAGTTATTTGAGATTTTAATACATAATTTCTGAAGGCTTTGAGTGATTTAACCAATGCATATACCTACTTTTCAAGAATGTTGTATTTGAGCTCAACATCTCTGAGAAATTTGTTGAAGAATGCCACTGCCTATTCGCTATTCTCCTCATTTTTCTGCAATAACACATCAACAATAGTAGAGGGGAAGCAAATGAAAATATCTGAAATACCTACTGATAATCAGGACTGATAAGAACAGGATCTGCTTGGAGAGACTCCTTTATTCTACCAAATGATTCTCTTGCTTCCTTAGTCCATTGCACTTCGACCTCTTTCTTCAACATATTGGTTATTTTTCTAACAATCTATGCATAATTTGGTACAAATATTCTTAGACAATTAATCTTTCCCAAAAAATTTTGAATGCCCTTCTTGCTTCTGGGCAAAGGGATTTTCTGGATTGCTTCTACCCTTGCTAGAGCAATTTTTACCCCTTGTTTGGAAACTATGTGGCCAAAGAGTTTACCTTATTCCAAGGAAAATAAAGGCTTTTTGGGGTTAAGTGACAAACCAAACTTCCTGCACTTTTCAAAAGTTCACTGCAAATTTTCTAACTGTTCATCATCTGATCCTGAAAAAACAGTGACATCATCTAGATATATAACCACATACTTATCTCCAACAAATGCTATGTTCATGGCCCTTTGAAAGGTTTCACTTGTATTAATTATTCCAAATGGAATTATAGCATACATGAAAGTACCCCATGGGGTTGTGAATGGTGTATTTTTTTGGTCCTCTTTGTCTACTGCTACCTTATTATACCCAGAGAATCCATCGACCATGGACATCATATAAGCTCCTGTCATTTTTTGCAAAACATAATCCGTTTTGGGAAAGAATAATTATCATTCAGAGATGCTCTGTTCAAGTTCCTAAAATCCACAAACAATCTTATCTCTCCATTTTTCTTCCTTACAAGAACTAGATTAGAAACCCAATCACAATATCTAAGGGGAACTATGATCTTTCCTTGGGGTAATTTCTTTACTTCTTTTTCAATTGGAGACAATAATAATGGATTATTTTGCTTGATCTTCTGTCTATGGGGTTTGACTCCTTCTTTCAATGGGATCTTATGCTGTATGATATCTTTATCATATGTTTTCAGTTCTTCATATGACCAAGAAAATACATCTATGTACTTCTTGAAAAGATAAATGTACCTTTCCTTAACATTTTTGGGAACACCTTTGAATAACTTCACCATTTTTGGTTCCTGCTAAGTTCCTAGATTACAATCTTGCAATTCTTCCTCCTGGTGAGTTTTCTTTGAATAAATAGAAACATCATTTGAATAAAAAAGCCTCTCAAGAGGAACCAAACCTTTAGGTAGTACATTATCTCTTAATTTAATAATCTTCTGATTAGCTATTGACTGTGCAAAATGTCTTACCTCTACTTTCTGCTCTGTTTGTTCTTCATCCCGATCTGTTTCAACATTTTCAAAATTTCCAATCATTGTCAAAAATTGATTTATCTTCTCATCATCTTCAAAAACCTTCCAATGTTTTACACTATCCGGGACAGAAGGCCGATGTCTAATCTCTATCTCATACCTTAGCTTTGGATTAATTGGAGGCTTGAATATGTTGGATGCAGCTACTAATGAATTAGCCAATCTATTCTCCTCCCTTGGAATAAATTGAATATTGAAGGCTTAAAAATAATTCTCAATCATGTCCCAAACTTCATTTATATATGATCTCAATCTTGGATGTTTAGTTTGACAATGATTTTTGATCTGTCTTATTATCAATTCAGAATCACCGAAAATTGAAATACATTGAATTCCCATCTGCTTTGTAGTTTGAAGGCTAATGATCAAGGCCTCATACTCAACAAAATTATTTGTTGAATCAAACTATAATTTGAAATAAAAAATGTAATAGGTTACCTTCTGTTTATATTAACAAGAATCCCCGGGATGGTAGGTGAGGGAGGGGTAATAATAAACCTCGATGAATCAATAAGGATTGACTTCGCTTGGGGCCTCAGTATCAAAACTGACAACCAGGCGAAATCTCTAGCGCTTTGGAAAGGCTTAGAACTTGCCATACAACATAACATACACTCCCTCCACGTTATAGAAGACTCTTCTTGGGCTATAATCAGCCTTCTGCGTATCCAGAACAGAAAGGTTAGGAACACTTCTCCAATATGGGGTAGAATAAAAAACACTCTTCCCCACTTTGAGTCTCTCACCACGTGGCATGTAAAAAGAGACCTAAATGGTCAAGTAGACAACAAAGCAAACTAGGGTGCCCACCTTCATCCAAACTAAATCAATATGAGGGCCAATTTGGAGTCTCGCCACCTTCCATAATCGTTTATGATGGGCGATAAAATCCCCACGTCAATGCGCCAAGGGAGTATATGTATGAGGGAGAATCAAAATATTTTCAATTTAAATGGCAAAGCGGAGAATATGGATGGCACGCTCTGCCTCCACAATAGCAGCAAGCCAAGTGGTAGCACGAAATGATATGTGACGGAAGAAGGGGAGAATATCGGTAAGCTCCCTCTAATAAGACACCCCTCTCATCAACAAATCAATGCACACGCTGGTAGGAAGTACTGCAAATTGCTCAACTCGCACCAAAACTGGAAGTGGGAAACGATGGTTGCTATGGAGGATGAGAAGTACGCATCCCTACATCAGACGAAGCATGGGAACACGAAGAATAACATCATCCAACCAAGAGTTTCCAAGGTGCTTATCATAACCTACACAGCTGATGTTGGAAGTAATCACGCCATTGTCACAGACATAAATAGAAAATCACAAAGGAGCAAGGAACCAGATAGCGCTGGACTCGTGATCACTCTATCCATTGAAGATCTGCACCCAGTTAAGGAAAAGGATACGGAGGCAAATAGGAGAACAGTTGTAGTCTCAGTGGAAGAGGGAAGCTGTCATACCAGCCCAATGGAGAACTACAATCTCAACTTTGGCCCCTTCAATGAGCCACAACCTGCCCCAAATGAACTGCGTAGGAGACAGGACGCTCAGCTGGAACATCTGCAAGCCAACTTGAACACGTTTCTCCTCAATTTGAGGGATAAATACAAGGTTGCGGCTGAAAGGATGGAAATACAAGATAGTCACATCGGAGACCTGAAGAAGCAAGTGGTTTGGATTCAAAGGGAGGTGGGGCTTCTGCACTGACAATGGGACCAAGATAGGCAAAGGCCTACTACTCAGAATCTTCTCGGAACTCTCAGCAATAATCCTGGAATTGAAGTCGAGACTCAGCATGGCAGAAGCAATGGCACTTAGCGTGATCAACATGGAAATCTTGGAGCTCAACACTGTCTGAATGTTAAGCAGGAAAATGACCCCTTCAACAATTCAGGATAGGGATTTAATTTCCCTTAGTTATGTTTTTAAATGCAGTGTTTTAGTGTTTTAATTCCTGGAAATTTCTACAAGGAGTATAGTGTCTTAAGGCCTGCTAGAACTATTAAAGATAGTAGAAGTCAAATTTTTGCAAGAAAGTTTTGTATAACTGGTATAGATCCTACCATAATAGTCATGTCAAAACAATATACAACTGGGCATGAAACCAACAAATTTTGAATTTTAATATAAACCAGTACCTAATTTTGTAAAAAAAAAAGATATTAACAAGAATCCAGCTCCTGTGCCTTCCTTGGAATAAGCACCATCAAAATAGAATTTCAAAATATTTCTTGAGTGCAGCTCATTATTTACAACTGTTGAAGAGAGTTGCAAATTCTGCATCTTCATGCAACATAAAACGTGAAAGATCTTCCTTTTCCTAACTATAAATAAGGGAGTTACCTGCATCCTTTTTGGTAGTGGCTTTTACAAACCTTGTTTCTCTGTACAACCACCTTTCTTCCCCATTAAAGACACGAATGATAGCATATGTAAAATCCAGCTTGAGAACATCTCCCAATTTTTCTCCCCAATATCTTGATAGAAGCATCCCAAACCTTGTTGGAATGTCAACAACAACTACATCAATAACAATGCTCTTTGTTTCAATCTGTGCCAAAGAAACTACCATGTCTTTAATTACCCCAACACATTTTACCTTCTTGGAGTCGAATGAATATAGATCCCTATAAGGCCTAGTGATTTTCATATTCAATTCCTTCATGACAGACAATGGCATAAGATTTTGGGAAGCTCGTGAATCCAGCATACAGTTATGGAGAGTAAAATCATGAACCAACAAGGAAATATAACATGAAGGAACAAAAGAATCTACTTCTTCTACATCAGGACCAAAGGTGACCACTGGATTCTCTTCCTGTAAATTCACAGTGTCACTTATATCTTCATTTTGTGTGAGATTAATAAATTCTGAGATTTCTTTCTTATAAATTGGTGTTTTAGTTAATTCTAAAATAGGTACCTAAATTTTGAACTTATCCAACTCCTTTGTTCAATTGAAAGCATAAGTTTGTTTAACATTCTTTTCAGGTTCTTCTTCACTCCTAGAATTTAAAACTTGTTCAGGTAAAAGAAAAACTTTCTCCAAAATATTAGTATTATCTTACTTGTTCTGGGAAGATTCACCCTGTTACATTTCTGTTCTGTTAACTAAATTTTTAGGTTGCTTCCCATTATTAACCTGCTTTTCAGGGTCCTGTTGTTGTGGAGTCGCCATTGTAGGAGGGGAAGAATATTGTTGTTCACACTCACTGTCTTGCACCCTAGATCTCTTCCTTGATATCAGATTATACCTCTTATGTAACTCAGCCTGCATAAAATCTATGAATTTTTTACAATATTCATTCACTTCATCTTCATCAAAAGACACTTCAGCTGCAACATATTCTTCTTCACAATTATCTTTGCCATCATCCTCTCTAATATACACATAATATATTTGATCTTCATGCCCCTTTTGTTCATCTTATGTTGATTCTCCATGTCCAGCTTCGAAATATAATGGTGTTTGGACCTGATCTTGATCCTTTCTTTCCCTCTGCAAGATTTGCAAGGGTTGTTTCTGTAGAAATTTCTGAATCTTAATTCTTATGCAGAAATTATTACTGTTAAACTGGTTAAGCTTCTCCTACTTATACAAGTTATTAACTGAATAAATTCAAGTTAACATCAAAGCAAAACACATAACATATCTCTACCAATTTAGATCTAGAATAAGCATATGCACACATAGACACAGTGACATAGTTATTTCTGGACAAACTGTCCTCGGAAAAAACCAATGTGGGAAAACCTGTCTCTGGCTGTTGGAGGGTTCTATTATTAAGAATATTTTTGAATACACAACTCTGATTTCCGGATCTGGAAAAACCTACAGAGAAAACTCTAGATCTGCAGCTCTTGGCTGATCTAAGACCAAAATACTGACTGATCCACACCCTCAAACGAAATTTACAGAACTCAGCCAGATCTAGGCGTAGAAACCCCAGCGCTGCCCCTGAAATACACTATTTTTGCCGTTGTTGTTGTCTGCTACTGCTGCTACTGTCGTCTGTTGCTGCTACTACCGTCTACTGCTGCTGCTGCTACCGTTTGTTGCTGTTGCTGCTGCATTTCTCTGTACTATCCTTGTTGATATCTTCTTTGCTTCTTGTGTTTTCTAGACCCCATGATCAAATCATCCCCTTGGTCTAAATTCCCCTCTCTGCAACTGAAACACTTCTGAAAATTATTAGCAACCTCGCCCTAGAATCTCAACTTAGCTTCAGTGCTCTACCTCCATGTGTGTTTTACAAATGACCCCAAGCCTTTCCTTTATACTTTTCTCGTTGAAAAATCAACAGCCAAGATTAAATATTTAATCAATGGCTAAGATTAAAAGAAAGCTTAATTTGTGTGACTTAAGATAATTTCATCACATGTTTAATTAAATTCACTTTAATTATTTTATTTTCCTAAGTTTTAACTTAGGAAATACATTAAAATAATTAATTAATTTAATATCTCCTAAACCAGATGAAATTTCTCAAATCCATTTCTAAGTCTTGTAGATCCAGTGTACTCTAGTCCCTCCACAAAGTTAGGGAGCTAGAGCACAACTGATGCTACCCAAAATACACAAAATCTCAACACTCCCTCTTAGCATCAAGGGTGTGCTCTAGCAATACATCACACTCATGCATTAAATGATTTTGGGCACTAGTTCTGTGTTGTTGAAGCTTGGCCTTCTGCCACTCAACTCTGCACTACTGCTGCCATTCTGTATTGCTGCCCATCACTCTGCCACTACCACTGCAACCACTGTACTGTAGCTCCCTCTTCTTCAGAAGACCACCCTTTCCTCTAGTGGAAGGGGTTCTCGATCATTCCCATCTTCTCTCTGAAGTAAGTGAACTTAACCTTATTCAGAGCCTTTGTGAGAATGTCTACTACTTGTTCACCTGTAGGAGTGTATCGTAATTGTACTTCTCCCTTCTGAACATAATCTCAGATAAAGTGACACCAAATGTCAATGTGATTCGACCGGTCATGAAACACGGGATTCTCAGAGAGCTTGATGCAACTCTGATTATCACCCATGATCTTGGTCGACTCTATTCATTTCTTAAGTAGGTTAAAAATTAATTTGCGGAGCCATATGGCCTCACACGAAGCCGTGCTTGCTGCCATGTACTCTACCTTGGCTGAGCTCAATGCTACGGACTTTTGTTTCCTGCTACACCAGGAGGTCATTCCTGATCCAAGGCTAAAACAGTACATGCCGATACTTTTTCGATCTACTGTGCTTCCAGCCCAGTCTACATCTGTGAACCCACTTAACTAAATTTCATTTTCCTTCATGTACTTTAGCCCATACTCGACTGTCCCTCTCAAGTATCTGAGAATATGTTTAGCTATTTCCCAGTGAGCCCTCCTTAGTTCCACCATGAACTGACTGAGAGTATTCACTGCATAGCAGATGTCTGGTCATGTATTGACCAGATACATCAAAGTCCCGACGAGTTATATGTACAAGGAGGGATTAGCCTCATCATCCTCTGATGTGTCTATCTTATTCCAGTTAGTGATCATTTGCGTGGCCATGGGTCTATAGTCTTCCATCTAGAATATTTTAGGAATCTCTGTCGTGTATCTTCCTTGCCCTAAGAATATTTCCCCTTCATGCTACCAAACTTCTAACCCAAGAAAATATTGCATCCATCCCAGGTCCTTCATGTCAAATTTTGTTTCCAGATTCTCCTTACAGTCCATGATGAGCTTGGATGACCCAGTCAAAAACAATTCATCCACATACAAAACAAGAATAAGTGGCTCATCTCCTACTCTCAAGTAGTATAAGTTAGGATCTGCGTCACTCTTGACGAACCCCATCTTCTACAAGTAGCCATCAATCTGACCATACCATGCCTTGGGGGCTTGTTTCAAGCCATACAAGGCTTTCTTAAGTCTGCAAACATGAGTCTTATGCTCATGTGTCTCAAAGCCCTCTAGCTGCTCTATGTACACTTCCTCCTCTATCACACCATTTAAGAATGCAGTCTTGACATCCATCTGGTGAATCTCCCATCCCATCTGTGCTGCCAAAGAGATGATGGATCTGATAGAAGTGTACCGTGCTACATGAGCAAAGGTTTCTTCATAGTCAATGCCTTATTTCTGGGCATACCCCTTTGCTACAAATATTTCTTTGAATTTCTCTATGCTACCATCTGCAGCATATTTGATCTTGTAGATCCACCTGGATCCTACAACAGATCTATCCTGTGCTCTAGAGACTACTTCCCAGACATCATTTGTCATGATGGAGCTATACTCCACCACCATGGCATCTACCCATACCTTATGCTAAGCTGCTTCCCGAAAGGTAGAGGGCTCTCCAACCTGAGCTACCAATGCCTGATATATGTCAGGTTGTTTCCTTATCCTCTTCCCTTCTCTAGGTGTTCCAACAAATCCTTCTGCATCTCTAAGAATCTGTTGGAGTTCTCTGCTCGGTCTCCTATCAGTGGTGGGTACTTGTTCTTCCTCCTATTCTTTGTCGGAGGAGCTTCCTTCAGAACAATTGTGCCTAGGGGAGGCACTGGACCTCTCCTCCAAAGGTCGTTGAGGTTGTACCAGTGGATCTTCCTCAATCTGCGTATCGATGGCCATCTCTCAAGATTTCCTAAAGGCTCTTTCTTCGAGGAATTTTACATCCCTTCTTACCACGACTTTCCTGCTCTTTGGAATATAGATGCGGTATGCCTTTGCATTCTCATTGTAGCCCATTAGAAAACCCTTTTCAGCAGTTTGATCTAGTTTCTTCCTCTTTTCCTCTGGAACATGGCAGTATGCTACGCTGTCGAATATCCTGATGTGGCTCACTTTAGGCTTGAAGCCTGCGAACACACTTTCAGGAGTCACCTTCCCCAAAGCCCTATTTGGAACTCTATTCTAAATATAGATTGTTGTGTTGCAGGCCTCTGCCCATAGGAATTTGGGCATTTCCTGGTCGTACAACATTTCCCTTGTAGCTTCTATTATGGTCCGATTTTTCCGTTCTACAACTCCATTTTGTTCTAGATTGTACGGAGCTGTCCACTCTCTATTGATGCCTTCTTGAACACAGAAATTTGTGAAGTATTTATCAATATATTCTCCACCGTTATCTGACCTGAACTTCTTGATCTTATTTCCTGTAGATTTCTCCACCAATGCTTTGAAATCTTTAAACCGATTAAAGACTTCATCTTTGGTCTTCAGAAAATAGATCCAAGTTTTCCTAGAATAATCATCAATGAAGGTGGAAAAATATTTTTCCCCACTGAGAGTTGTTGTATACATCAAACCACAAATGTCAGTGTGTATTAACTCTAATACACTTTTGGCTCTGTTGTTGCTTCTTGGAAACACTGCCTTAGCGTACTTCCCTAGTACACATCCTATGCAAACATCGTCTTTCTTTGTGCTGAGTTCAGAAGCCCCTATGACAGTATTTTTGAGAATCCTCATAACTCCATGATGTAGATGCCCCATTCTTCTATGCCATAACTCATTCAGATCTTTGTCGTCTATACTGCCAATCAGGGCCACCGGAGATTCAAGCTGAAGCTTATATAGGTTGTGACTCCTTACTCCAATTTGTGCCTTTTTACTCCAGTTAGGATGTTTGAATAAAGTACACATCATAGCCCTTGTTCTGAAGTTGAGACACCAAGAGTAAGTTCATCCTCAACCCTTGTACATGCAGAACATTTGTGGCTCGAACCTTGTGGCCATCTTCCATCTGAAAAGTTACGGGGAGAGGTCTCGATGGGGGTACATTTTCCTTTGTTTCCCATATTTATTTGGAAATTCATTTGCTCCTCTTGATAGCTCGAAAAAAATTCTCGAACCCCCGTCATGTGAGAAGATGCTCCACTGTTAATATACCAAACATCAGGAGGAATTATGCTTGACACACATGCAAGATCCTCCTCTAGTCTGGATGCCAGCACTTTCATGTCATGTTCCCTCTGCACTTCTGCATGCTCTGGAGGACTACGTGAGTCCTTTTGGTTGCATGAACCCTTCCCTTGGTTCATGTTAGATTTTCCCTTCCTGTCAACTGAGTTGCCCCTTCAGATTTGCAATCGCTCTGATACCATGTAGAAATTTATGAATCTTAATTCTTATGCATAAATTATTATTGTTAATCTGGTTAAGCTTCTCCTACTTATACAAGTTATTAATTGAATAAATTCAAGTTAACATCCAAGCAAAAAACATAACAGATCTCTACCAATTAAGATCTAGAATAAGCATATGCACACATAGACACAGTGACAGTTATTTATGGACAAACTGTCCCCGGAAAAACCCAATGTGGGAAAACCATTCTTTAGGTACTGGAGGGTTCTATTATTAAGAATATTTTTGAATAGATAACTCTGGTTTCCAGATCTGGAAAATCCTACAGAGAAAACTATAGATCTGCAGCTCTTGGCTGATCTAAGACCAAAAATACTAACTGATCCACACGCTCAAACGGGACTTACAAAACTTAGCCAGATCTAGGCCTAGAAACCCCAACTCTACCCCTAAAAGACACTATTGTTGTTGTTGTTGTTGTTGCTGTTGCTGCTACTATCGCCGTCTGTTGTTCCTGTTACTGTCGTCTGCTGCTGCCACTGTTGCCATTCTCTGCGCTGTCCTTGCTGATCTCTTCTCTGCTTCTTGTGTATTCTAGACCTCGGGATCAGATCATCCCCTTGGTCTAAATTCCCATCTCTGCAAATGAAACACTTCTGAGAATTCCTAGCAACCCCGCCCTAGAATCTCAACTTAGCTTTAGTGTTCTACCTCCATGTCTGTTTTACAAATGACCCCAAGCCTTTCCTTTATACTTTTCTCGTTGACAAATCAAAGGCCAAGATTAAATCTTTAATCAATGGCTAAGGTTAAAAGAAATCTTAATCCATGTGACTTAAGATAATTCCATCACATGTTTAATTAAATTCACTTTAATCATTTTATTTTCCTAAGTTTTAACTTAGGAAATACATTAAAATAATTAATTAATTTAATATCTCCTAAACCAGATGAAATTTCCCAAATCCATTTCTCAGTCTTGTAGATCCAGTGTACTCTAGTCCCTCCACAAATTTTTGGAGCTAGAGCACAACCAATGCTACCCCAAATACACAAAATCTCAATAGTTTCCTGAATTGAGGGTTAAAGCCTATGTTTTTTATTTTGTTGCACTTTTCTTTGGGAGTTTTTATTTTCCAATTCCAACTTGACTAATTTATTTGATAAATTTTTAATTACCTTAGTCATATCTTCAAGCCTTTGATCTTGTGATGACTCTTCTTTCGCTTTCCCCTTCTCTTGGACTAGATGTTTTTCTGTCACCTTCCTCGTTGCAGTGATATTGGCTTCAATATCTAAAGCATTTGTCTGTATCTATTCAAGAGTAGGGGATCTCCTTTCTCTAAGTGTGAAACTGAAATCATATTCAAAATCCCCAGCAAAAACCACCTTTTCTCCAAAAGGATGGGGCTAGATCTCTATAGGAAAACTATTATACAACTTATTGAATCTTTTGATAAACTCATAAATATTTTCATCAGACTTTCTTTTAGTTGCATTGAATTATGTTAATGAATAACCATTATCCCTTTTCTCTCTCCATCTCTGAGTGAATTGATTTTATAATGCATCCCATGTATTAATGGAATTGTTTGGTAATCCTTTGAACCACTTTCTAGCCTCTCCAACCAGAGACTGAACAAAAATCCTCATTACAACATCAAGATGTTCCACATTCAAATTTTCAGCAAAATTACAAAATGCAGATAAGTGTTTCTCTGCAGTGACTTCACCCTCCCCAGTGAAACGAGGAAGTAATTTAAGATATTCTTGAGGCATTGCATTAAATGGCTGTGGAAGATTGAGTGGAGCATATCTGTTTAATAAGAAGGATGGTGCTGCCATGTTTACACCTTGATTAACTGTACTTTGGTTGGATGTAGATGATGAACTTGATGTGAAAGTAAGTGGAGGTGGTGGTAAAACTGATATGGGAGTAGGTTGATGAACAATGGTAGACGAAAAATCAACTGGAACTTGTTGATTTTATGTAAAAAAAAAAAGAAACAGACTCAAATGAGTATTCTTCCAATTTAGGCTCTTGAAAATAAATAGGTGTAAAAGGTGAATCTTGTTCCAAGAAATGAAGTACTTCAGATGTATTTTCAAAGAAAGGATGACTTGAACTACTTCCACGGGGAAAAAATGTAGGACTAGGTGTTGAGAGAGTTTTAAGTTTCTCAACTCCCTTAGAAATCAATCTTTTAGAGTATGATAAAGCAGGGACCTTCTGCTGTGAGGTATCTGACCTCGTATGAGGCCTTTTGTAAGCCAGAATTCTGAGTATGATGAAACACAACCAAGATTTCCTCCTCACAGAACAACCAGATGAAATAATGTGAAAACGCAGGGAAAATAAATTTTTGATTCTTCATCCCCGACAACGGCGCCGGAAAATGTTGGTTCTTAAGGGACAATCCTTTGGTTGTGAAAAGGAATCAGTGATTAAGACATTTTAACAGTATTTTATGGAAACAATCTTTATCATTTGTTCTTTGTTCTATTCCTTTGGAAATTTGTTTTTAAAAACCCTTAATGCTCTGGAGTAATAAAATATTACGCAATGTCTTTAATCGCTGAAATGTGAATGAAAAAGAAGAACTGTAAAGAAGCTTAAGATAATATGTTGTAAACACAGGATCTATTAACTTATTTTTCAGAGAGAATTTATGAATAGAGAGGAGTTGGAGTGAAGGAGTGCATTTAAGGATATTTAACTCTTACTTACAAATGTAATTCAAAGACCTGCAGCTTCATTACTTCACTTCATTCATTAGAAGAAATAACACAACATGACACAGGAAAGAAAAACCACCATCAACAATTGCAAGAAACTTGAGACTTCTTTCATTAAATCTTCAGAGAAATAAGTACAAAAATATAGTCTTCCAGAGGTTCCAAAACTCTGAACCCCACTTCTTCATTTTTTTCTTTCTTAAATACATTCAAAAGAAGTTTGTAACTGCCAAAACTTATTAAAACTACCTAAACTACTTTCTTTTATCAACTACTTTCATTATAATTGAGGGTAACATTACAACCTCATTCTATAAGAAAAAACAAAAAGAAAATACAATAATAAATAGAAATATTATGTTGTCTTATGAGTATCATTTGTTGCTGAATATTGTCTTATGTTGTCTTAGGAATATTCTACATCCATTTTCTGCACTTTTTCCAGAGTTCAACATTTGTCTTTGGAGCATTGGCTAGCTTATGATGTTCCAATCTCATTAGGGGAATTTTGAGGTCTGAAATGAGCATCCTAAGGAAATTATAAAATAATAGTGGAAATAATAAAGTAAGATTTGATTACGTCATCAAATTCTAGAGGGAAAAAAGAAAAAAAACTACTTTTCAACTCGTATTTTCAACTTATCTCCCAAAGTTTTTACTCAAATTTTGAGCAGGAGTACTTGTTGGATGCAAAATTTAATTCCACATCCAAAGAGTATCCATGTTGCATACTTTTGATGGACCCTACTACACAAAAAATGAGAAATACATGAAAAACGTGATTGCAATCACGTGTTTTCAAGTATTACTCATTTTTCGCATAGCATGGTCCATCTAAAGTATGCAACATGGGTACTCCTTAGATGAAGAATTAAATTTTTCATTCAATGATTAATCCCGCTCAAAATTTGAGTAAAAAATTTGGGAGATAAGTTGAAAATATGAGTTGAAAAAGTAGTTTTATTATTTTATTATTTTTTCATATTTTTACCCTTTTACTTAAAAAATGGTGAATCATCCCCCATGGTTGACATCATCATCTTGAATCCTATTGGTTCTTATAAAGTTTATTCTGGTTGTACATTTTTCTTACGAGGCCCATTTTAGACCTCAAAATTCCCCTAATGAAAAGCAGTGATCCTCGTGCAAGTGGGCTTGTCCAGAAACAGAGTCTTAACCATCCTTAACAACTAAAAATATTTATGCAGGAAATTGACAATTGTAGTTCCTATTAGAACTGCAATCTTCTCATGAGTATTGTCAATTTTAATTTTTTCTTCCACCAACAAAGTTTCATATTTTTCCCAAGACAATAAATTACCTCACAGATCCCAGCAAGATGACAATCCTGCCCTGGTTCTTTTATCAAACATGGTGTTGAACTTATCTATTGCTTGTTTGATCTCTGTCAACTTCTTTTCTACTGACTTCCTGTATGCATTCTTCACCATCACCTTGTTAATTTCTAGAACACATAATGTTATGTCTTTAATCTCATGTTCACCTAGTTCTTGATCTAATTTAGAGTTGAAAAAATCTATTAACTTCTTAGCCCATATAGCTCTATCATGCATTTTTTGTTTGTGAGCTTATACGAGCTCTTGAATATATCTGATTATACTCTTTTTTTCTGAAATTAGAACTAGTGATTCCCATGTTTTTTTCATTACTCCTATAATCTCATTCCAAAGAATCTATTTAGCTTCAATTAGGGACATGTTCCCCTTTACCTTCTCTCTGAGATTCTTGATTTCTTCATAAGCTGATTAATAATATGCATTGTATTTGTCTGCATTTTCCTTTGACATTTGAATTTCACTATCCTTAGCACATATAAATTTTATGGTTGTATCAAGATCACTATGGGCTTTCTTCATATCAATTTTTGTCATCTTCAACTCAGTATTTAATTGGGATAGTTTAGCTGCTGGGTCATCAATTTCAGATGAAAAAAATATTATGCAGACATGTGAATCAATATTCCCCTGTAGGTTAGCTACTGTCTCTTTCAATCTAGAAATATCTTCATCCATTTGCAACATTTGCTGTAAAAGTTTCTCCTTCTCAAATTCCACTTTTGCCACTTCAACTTCCATTGGGTGTTCTCCAATAGGGAGCTTCAGCTTCTTTATTAGCACATTAATCTCTAATTATGCACTCTGCAAAAACTTCTGTACAACTGACCTGTCACTGGGGTCTACTCCAATCTTGACAATTATATTCTTTATTTCCTCATTTTGGGTGGAGAGAGTTCTGGAATTAGCCTTCTCCAGCTTCAGTTTCTTGATTACCTTTCCCAACATGTTTTCATCTTTACTTGCAACTTCATTGGTTTTAGTCAAATCATTCACTATTAATAGACCAATTTTCATATGTAAATTAATTTTATCAGGTAAGGGAATCTTCCTGGCATCAATAGTTAAATTAACAGTCCTAAAATTGCTTGATGACGCTACTGTCATTTCAGATGGGTGTGAAAAAAAAAATCAGATGAGCTTTCTCTAAATCCATAGCAGTTAATAATCTAGTCTAATCAGGGGTGATTTGAGACTCAGCTTGAGCCTCCATACTTGCTCAGATATTCTGATTCTTCTCAACAATTTGGGAAAAAACCTGCTTAATTAATGGCACCTGATCATGAACAGCCTCATGCCTGGATGGTGAAGCTAGTCTATTTTTTATATCTCCCAACTGAATTGATAAACCTGGTTGTGCATAGGGCATCTCTTGAATTAGTTTAGCTCTCTTTTCAGCTCCTTGTTCTTCCTCTTCTTAATCAAAATTCTTTTATTTACCCCTTTCATTCACCTTCTTAGAGATAATAGGAGTTTCAATACTAGTGCTGCCAATACCTTCAAAACCCTTATTAGCCAGCTTTTCAATTTCAGGCTTTACTCTCATGAGTAAAAGAAGAGTAACCATTCTCAACCCTTCTTTTGGAAATCACCTGATATGGATCATAAACCCTCTTTTCACCTAGTAATAGATGCATGTCTTCTAGCATTTGGTTTGCTTCTTTTGCAGCTTGCCTCATATTCACTATGAAAGGTCCAACATTGATGGGTAATTTAAAAAAATGTCCTTTCTTCATTGGCACAAAGTGAATTTGGTCCACATTCAAACTTTGTCTAATAAATTATAAAGCAAACATTCTCATGGGGACATTAGTAGGCAATCTATAAGGTTCAACCCCTACACCATACAATCTAATTTATGAATAATCTTCAAAAACAAACCAGTCTCCACATTTGCAACAATTACTGAGTTGAAGGAATTCATGAGCCTTTCGCAGAAAACATGGGGGAGCAGTCCCATTCAATATTTTATAGGCAATTGGCAGATAGTAAGAAGCAAAATAAAATAATCCCCCATTACTAGATTCATTTCTTGTCAGGTTAGTCCAAAACACTACTGAATGCCTCTTCTTATTTGAATCCATAATTTTTAACCCCAGATTAAAAAACTCTTCTACATTTTGATACATGAATAAATAATTAAAAATTGAGGGGAACTTGAAAGAACCTGTGAGAGTCAAGCTCATAAATTGAGAATTAATATTCTCCTGCCAAAAGGATGGCATGTCTAGCACTACTTCAGGTTTCATCATCAAAGCAAACAATCCAAGCACTAACCTGTCAATCTGAGAAGCATCTTCCTTTCTAGTATTTTTGATAGAAATTGTAACATAGGCTTGAAATCTGCATCAAAAATTTCCAAGTGAAATACCTTTTCATCTCGAGAAAAACGCCCTTATTCTGGCTTCAAAACAAATAAAATTTTCATGTAATCTTCCCCTACAAGATTCTTATAATAAGTTGTCAATGAATCTGCAGTAAAATTAACATAGGACTCGAACTCTGGATAGCATAAGGCTTGACGAATTAGCAGGGATGAAACTTGGAAGACACTCTCTCCCAAGTGGTTCATTACAAAACACTTGTTGGGGTATAATGATGATGCTAGCCAGTATATGAATTCTGGGACAAGATGAGTTTTTGGGACACATGCAGACAAGACTCCAAACCAAACCATAGATGTGAAGATAGGGGAATTGTTTTGATTAAGAATGACTTGCTGGGACAGAGGAAAATGTTCTACTATGCAACAAGTGTCCATTGCATCCCGCTCTATATCCATGAGAGGAATGTGACTAGAAGAACCGGACAATGATGACTTTTTGGCCATGTTCACAATTAGGGTGGCGACTGAACAGACTCAGAAACGAGCGGTAAGATGATTTGGATGGTTTGGACAATTCGAATTGAAACCTATATGTGAAAAGAACGAGGTTTTCACTCACTATTTATAGGTGCAACAGGAATTTGGGGGGAAAACAACAATTTAATGCATGATAAGACATGTATGGGAATATGACATGGACAGTGAGTGGACTCGCTTACTGACGTTGTCTTCGGTTGCTTACGTCACCGCGGGGGCACTCTTGGGTACGGTAGGCTCTTCAGAGGTGTGACTCCGCAGTGAATGTGAGCTGTTGATTTGAGTCCATGAGCTTATGTCACAGTCAACTACGGAGGCACCCCGAAGTTTATCTTCCCAGCTGTTTGTATCCACGGGTTTCTTCTGATCAACTCCCACCTGCCATCATCTCATTTCCGCTCGGCGAGTTGCACGTTTTTTTATCAAAATAAGGGCCGGAGCCACCTTACACATCTTCTGAAACATAATGTTAATGTATACAAATCAAAATGATGTTTCGGCATATGAAATTTTTTTATCAATTTTTTTATTAAAACATTATATTTTTTATTTTTATTTTGTGAAACATTGAAAAATGAAATTGTAAATGAGCCACAACAAAGAGTACGCCATGCATAGTTCTGGAAGGAGAGGAGGCAACGCGAGCGCATGGCGCAATTTCAAGAAACAAGGCTGCAAGGACTATTAACCAGGACCATGCCATGCGATAGGGAGGAAGTATAGGGCCACAAGGAGGGCACAAGTCATAATTCCAAGGCACAAGGAGGGGCATTACCGCCCACCAGAAGTGTGCAATGCGCTACAATGGGAGGAAGAGGCAGGACTAAGGCAAGGAGGAAGAATAAGCAACAAGGAGAAGGGTCTTGCTCACTAGAATTGCACAATGCGTAGGAGAGAGAGAGGAGGCTCAGGATGGTGCAAGGCGCAATTCTAGCTGTCAAGGAGGGGCACTGCATTAAGGGAATTTTGAGGTCTAAAATGGGCCTCCTAAAAAAAATGTACAACAAAAATAACATTTATAAGAACCAATGGGATTCAAGATGATGATGTCAACCATGGGGGATGATTCACAATTTTTGGAGTAAAAAAGTAAAAATATTAAAAAATAATAAAATAATAAAACTACTTTTTCAACTCATATTTTCAACTTATCTCCCTAAGGTCTTACCAAAATTTCAAGCAGTAATACTCGTTGGATGCAAAATTTTATTCCTCATCCAAGGAATACCCACGTTGCATACTTTCGATGGACCCTGCTACACGAAAAAATGAGAAATATATGAAAAAACGTGATTGCAATCATGTTTTTCATGTATTTCTCTTTTTCCATGTAGCAGGTTCCATCGAAAGTATGCAACGTGGGTACTCCTTGGATGAGGAATCAAATTATGCATCCAATAAGTGTTTCTGCTCAAAATTCGAGTTAACCCATAGGGAGATAAGTTGAAAATACAAGTTGAAAAAGTAGTTTTTTCTTTTTTTCCCTCTAAAATTTGATGATGTAATCAAATATTATTTTATTATTTCCACTATTATTTTATAATTTACTTAGGAGGCCCATTTTAGACCTCAAAATTCCCCTAATGGCTTGGGCCTAGGAGTGCGCAATGTGCTCTGCCTAGCCCAAAGGAGTTGAAAAGTCAAGAAAATGACTAAGTATGGAAGGGTAAAGCATGGAAAAACACAATGAGTAGGAGAAAATCAAGCGTTACATGTCTCAACTCATCAATACATCTCATAAAATACTTAATACTAAGAAAATATACATCAAAATTCGAGTTCAAAAGCATTATCCAAGTGAATTTAGTGAAGCATGATTGTGACTATAAAGCACATTATGACTCAAAAGTGCACTATAACTATTCTTGATGATCCAAAGTCACTTAGGGGGGGGACATGGACACTTGAAATATGTGTATAAACATGAAATAACACTTGAAGACCAAAAGAAACACTTCACATGATGGTTGGTAGGCTCCAAAATTCAAACATAACAAAAATTTTGGAGGATGTTGTAGAAATGGAAACACTACCCTAGGTGCACAAATTTGTTATTGCATTGATACTAGTTTATATATTTCATTAGTAGGTGACATATCCATTATGTACATTGATGGTTCGAGACAAAAGTGGTCCTAGTAGAACCTTGAATAATGATGTAAAACCTTGACCTTGTAGAGATATCTGTGAGCCTTCCCTACAATACCACATTATTGCATTGAGCCTTCATTGGTATCCCCATCCTAGTCCAAAGGGTGAGCATTGAGGATGAACAAGAAGATATGAGACATGTTCATCCATCTTCTTCATACACTTTGTCTTTTGAGGATTCTACTCCTCTACTTTCCCCACCAATTCCTTACCCTCATACTCCTCTACCTACATCACTAGCAATCAATCCATTCACTAATCCACCTACCATTGCACCTACACCACCAATTGCACCAACTTTTGATCCACTTCCTTCACCAACAACATTAGATTATACCATTACATCCACTAATTCACTTACTACTCCACTTGCACCACCAACTATAACAAATATTGATCCACTTGTTGATTCACCTACTGCTCCACTTGCTCCACTATTTTCACTAACTATTGGTCCTATAGGTGTGATGGTCATATTGAGTGATATAGATCCCGCAAGAGAGATATATTAGGATATGGTTGTATTCTTATCAATCGAAGGTATTGATGCCTCCATATTTATTGGTAGGCCTAGTATTAAATGACATGTATATTAATAGTTATGATGTATATTTGACATATATGTTGATTTTAATATTACCAATCTTGTATATTAGGTATTTTCATATCATGTTGATATTAATATAGTGTGATTCCTAAAATGTATTATGTGTATGTTAATGACTAGTATTTTAATGATTTCTATATTTTTAAAATAATTGAGACATATCACTCATTTAAATTTGGGATGACACATAATGTTTGGCTTTAATTATATCAAACCATTTAATCTGGATCGTGGTCACAGAAAATTATAATCATCTAATGTTATAGGATGTTTTAACTCCTTTTCAAAGTTAATTATTTGTTGTCCATGTAGATACAATAAATTTATTAGACATGTTTACAAACTTGAGTAAATGATTCAATGAATGATAACATGATTTGATTAACATTTTAAATATTAAATCATTTTAAAAATGTATTCTTAAATACTTTTACTAAGCTTATTATTAAAATAAATAAAGTTAAAACATAAAAAGTAAATATAAGAAGATATGTATTCCTATGGTTTTATATAGTGGTAAGATCTTGTTTATATTTATTGTTTTATAAAATTGAAACAATTCAAATTTATATCAAAAAGTTGTTATCGTTGCACCATACAACATGATAATACAAACAAAATAAGACTTGAAGTTAGTTTTTTAAGAAGTCCCTAAAATTACAAAAATATTTTGTATAAGTTTATGTGACCTTATTATCTTAAAAGTATAACTAAGAAGATATATAATAAGATCCTAACATACTCATATGGGAGAAAAAATACCCTACATAACATTTAAAGACACCATATTGACAAAATAATTACCTACCAAGGGATTCTTGTTTAATGTCTACTTGCATTTGGAACACCAAGTCAACATTTTCCATCTCCCAACTTCCATTGGCTTCTTAAAAAATCTCCTCATCCTTTACTACATTGGGAAAAAACCAATTGATACCTTTTGGTGAGAGACAAGGGATTTAGAGCTTCTAGAGAGACCCATAACCAATTCATGTACCATGCTACACTTTAATTCTGGATTCTCACTTTGAAGTGCCACTATCTATTATATTTTTGCATACTTGTAATCTCAAATCTCAATTTGGTTGACCTATCTATTGCTAAGGTGGGAAAGGGCTACTTTGATATCCAAAAGAAGATGTTCACTTCTTCTCTCATAATGATGCAGGTTCAAGGACTCACAAAGGATGCCATGCCCATAATGTTTATGGGTGTCCATCCTTTTCTTACACCAACCTCTCTAGGATTTAATATTGTTTGAGCCTATGGAGACACAAAACTTAGTCTTGGAGTAAGCCATGAATCCTAGAAGCTATACCACAAGATTGAAAGAAAAATAAACTTGGAACAATAGCCCAAAGGAAATTTGACCCAACAAATAAATTCTAAAGGATAGAAACAATGTCCCTTGAAACCACATTACAACTACTCATGGAGAATTCCTAAAATAATTGAACCAAATGTAAGGCCCTATTGATCCCACTTGCATCACTTCTATACATATCACCAATTTGTGAGAGTTCACTATGATCATGTGTGAATATGTTGAAGGTAGTAGAGGATAGGAGGGTTTAAATTCCTACCCTTCACTTTGAATGAATATTGTCACTTATCTTCACCATCATTAAACTAGATATATCCCCCACTCAAAAGATATGAGCTATGTTAAATGGGAGTTGGGATAATGAAGTAAATCCCCTCAACTTTCATTCTTGATCTATTGTCTATTGGAACTAATTTTTTTTCTAAATGGTCTATATGTTTATTTAAGGTACTCAATACCTAGAAAATTATATAGATCTAAAGCTCATTATGACCCCTTGACATATATAAATGATTTGCAGTCATGTGGTTTGAGTTTGATTCTAAATTTGTAAGGGAATTCATCCATATTACCCATTTTTAATCCATTATGATAAGTATCGATGACTTCCATGCATGAGACAAGGGATTAATGGAATTTCCCTGCTTGTTGCCTCCACCATGTAAAAAAAACTATATAGTTCGACCCTTGTGCATTGTTAAGGGTTGATCAGTTTGAGAAAAATCATAAATAGTGTTTTACATTTATATTTCGACCAATTTGATCATTAAGAGCTTCAACGTTTTCCTATGTACCTTGGAAATAGGGTAATATATTTTCAATGGATGGTGTTTTCTAAGATATGATTTTGGTTTGTTCCTATGTGTAAGCTAGTTCCTTTGTAGGCAACATGACACTAGTTCGGATATACCCACCAACTCATCCATATTGCCTCTATTTCCATCAATTCTGGAATGTATTTGGTTTATGTTTTCATTTACAAATTGCAAGTGATCAATTCTTTGGTTTATAACTAAACTATGTATCAATTCGATTTCAAGACTGAAATGTACGATTACTCTTTCAATAACTAAATCATGTATTGATCCCTTCCAATGTGATTGGATTGCATATTAATCTTTATAACTACATTGCACTTGATTCCATGTTTTTGATTTATGATCAAAGTTGTGATTCAATATTCCATCATTTCATAATCAATATTGTGTGATAATCCTATGTCTTATACTTAGATTTGCAATCTAATTTCTTGGAATATATCCATGTTGTTTTTCAGTCATTACTTACAATTGATTTCATTCGAAGAAGTGAGATTGGTCACTTAAGGGAAGGGATAACATGTTGCAACTCTTCATGGTTGTGAGACCACCTTATTCAAAACATCGTGAAAGATCATAACCTCTCACAAAGGGGCTATGTGTTGATACCACAGTGATCATAATATCACTTAGATTTATTTTCTTCTTGATTTGTGTTGATGTTTGATAAAAGTGGGATTTCTTATTGAAGGGAATTATATGCATTGTAACTCTTCCTTGGCTGCATGAACATTTTGTAAGTCATTATGATAGATTGTAAACTATCATGAAGAGATACCTTATATTTCATTTATGAATGCCTTTCTTTGTTAACAATTACAATGGACTAGTTTCTACTGAATATAGGGTCTGTGATAGGAACACTCTATTCATGGATAACTGAAAGACTCTCTCCTATGTCCTCACAAAACTACCCTTAAGCTTGTTATGCAGTGAGTAAGTCCCATGTAGCATTGGTTTTCAATTTGATTGGTTTTCTTGTAATATTTCCATTTTAAAGTGATATATTAGAAACCCCGTTGATTTTCTTATCTTCGCATATACGATGTAGTATCTAAGTTTACGCTCCTAGATTGATAATTTAATGTACCTATAAGCAATTAAATTGACTGACAATTTTGGTGTTGTTGTTTGGTAGGTACTAAAAAAAACTAGTACATTAATGGTTCATTTTTTGCCTACTTTTTAGAATCTTTGTGTGTAATTTTCTTTTCCTTTTGGGTGCCAGTATTCTATACCCAAGAAAGAGAGTGATAATAAGATGCAAAGATGACCTCACTTTGGAATTTTATGAAGTGTAATATCTTGACACGTTCACTTTAGTGAGCATGTTTTCCCTTGGTTCTAAAGCAATGGTAGTACTGTGTGAGTATGACCAAAGATAGTAGGGGTAGATTTAAAAGGATAAATAGAGTAATTATTTTGGATAAACACACCCTTTCAAATGCTAACTTGCTGGCAGCTATAACTATAAGAGGAGAAAAAAGTAGGTAGAACTCCATTGATAAATTTAAATCTTGTGGAAAGTAGCTATAAGGATCAATGTTCTACAACAAGTAAAAGTACAAAAATTTGTGAACTTTCGAGCAAGTCCTTTAGTGGAAGAAACAATAGCAAGGATACCAAATCAACAACTGGGGCTTGAAGTATATTTCAATCCAATTAGAGATCTAAAGAATCCTTTATAAATATAATACAACTAGTTTGGAGGAAGAAATATGGACAAATGTGAAGGGAAATTTCATACCAACCGAGAAGTGAAAATAGATACAAGAGATGAAGAATTAACTTTTGGGTTTCCTATTGTGGACCCTACTACAACATTATTAATGAAGAACAACCCTCCACCAATTTTACCTCACTTCCATCATATGATTACCGAATGCCATGATGCATCTCTTTTCATATTTGATATATTGTGTCGCAATTATGGTTATTCAAACGATGCACATAAACTTAAACCATTTCAAGCCACTCTCAAGGATTCAACCTTGCACTAGTTTATGGGATTGGGGAGAATACAATTCAAACATGGGATGAAATGTGTAGTCTTTCTTAGGAAGTATTAAGTAGATTGTAAGGCTAGAGTTTTAAGAGAAGATATTTTAAAATGACACAGAGATGCAAAAAGTCGATGTGACTACCTTGAAATATTTGTATACAATTTCCAACCATCAAGTGAAAACACGTTTGATCAATATACCATTAGAACCATATTTTTAAGTAGTTTCAAATGGATCCATTAATATACTTAATTTAATGCGGGTAAGAGATGTGTCACAACTAAATTTTGCATAAATTTGTGATCTTTATAGAAAATACTCAAGTCAAGCTAAATCTAGTAAGGGAATTAGAGATACTTTTCTAAAGTTACCAAATCTGCTCCATGTGGCGTGACTAGAGCTGAACTAGGACATTTAATGGAAAATTTGAAAACTAATCTTCTTAGTACTCGTAATTCACAATTAGATGTTGTGCAACTTAGGAAGAAACAAGAAGATGAGAATTCAACTCTTTATATTAATTATCCTAGATGTAGAAATAAGCACCCACTTAAATAATGTCCTTTCAATAGTATTGAAATTTATGTTATATGTGCAGGAGAACATCCAATGGATAAATTCCTCTCTTTACCATGATTAAAAGCAGTCATCCAAGGGGAAGATTTACTCAAGAGGAAGTTCGTGTTGATTTTGGACCATGGAGGGTTGAGATACTTGTTTGAACAACCCAAGTTAAATGCAAGACAAGTCAAGTGGTTGGCTTTGATCAACGAATTTGACTTCAAGATAAACCACATTAAGGGCAAGGTGAACAAGGTAGCAACTACACTTAAAGGAAGTCTACAAGTGGCTCACTTGGCAACCATGAGCATTTGTGAAGTTGACATCGAATATAGGATCAAAGAGGCATCACTACATGATGAGCATTACCAACATGTGAAGGAATGCTTGCAGTAAGAGCCAAAAGGATCATTGAGAAAAAAGTTACATGCTCACTAAGATAGTATGTTGAAGTTCAAGGATAGATTGTATGTGCCTTGTATAGGTCACATAAAGATGCTCATAATGGATGAGTTTCAAAAAATACCTTAATCAAGTTACCTGGTTATCAGAAAATGATAACAACAATGAAAAAATGTACTATTGGCCGAACATGAAGAAGGAAGTTACCTATTACATTGATAGGTGCTTGGAATGCCAACAAGTTAAAGTGGAATGCAAAGACCCAATGGGATTATTATAACCAATCCCAATTTCAAAGTGGAAGTGGGAAGTCATATCTATAGACTTCCTGAAAGGAATGCCAAGAACTCCTAATCAACGATGACGGTAATGGACAAGTTGAAGAAGGAAAATTACTTTATAGTTGTCACGTGCACCCACAAAGCTATTGATATAGATCATATTTTCATGAAGGAGATTTTTAGATTGCATGGAATTCTCAAGAAGATCATTTTGAATTGGATGCGAAGTTCACTTCTAGTTTTTGGAAGGCATTATTTGCCGGTTTTGGAACCCAACTAGCTTTTAGTGCAACATATCATTCTTAGATTGATGGACAAACTAGAAAAGTCAACATAATTTTAGAGGAAATGTCGAGGATGTATGTCATGCATCATCTAAAGAGGTGGGAAGGGTTCATGCCATCATTTGAATTTACATACAACTATGGGTACCAAGAGTTGCTAAAGATGAGCCCTTTCGAGGGTTTGTTGATATAAAATGTAACACTCCCATGCGCTAGAATGATCCAATGAACATGGTGGTCGTTAGACCTGATATGTTGAAGGAACTGGAGCAAGAAGTGATTAATATCAGGTATAAATTGAAAAAAATCTAAGATCAAAAAAAGAGTTATGCAGATAAACAAAGAATGCATAAGGAATTCCAAGTAGGAGATCATGTATAGCTTTGCATCAGACCAAGGAAGAGATCATTGAGAGTGGGCTCTTGTGCTAAGTTGGCACCCAAATTTTGTAGATAAATTTTTTGAAAAGAGTGGGGTCAGTGGCTTTACCACCCACAGTGAAAGCACATGATGTTTTTCCTATTTCTTTTCTTAAGAAGTATGTATGTGACATTAATCATATCTTAGATTGGTCTGTGATACCAATGGAATTTCAAGGAGAATTCCAACCAAAACCACTATGCATCCTAGACCAAAAGTAGACTGTGCTCTAGGATCGAGTAATAGAGAAGGTCAAGGTGCAATGGAAGCACTTTGGACCAAATAAAGCCACCCAGGAAAGGGCAGATTGAATGAGGGTACTCTACCCATTTTTTTTTACAATATAATGAATGTAAGAGATGTAAACATAATGCTCAATATTTGTAATTTCATTTGTTGTTTTTAGAACATTGAGTATGGTGTTCCCTTAAAGGGGTGAGGTTTATAACATACTTTTTGTTGTACCACATAATTATAAATACCCCTGTGTGAATTATTGGGACATTTGTAAATTTATGTGAAAACAAATTGATGCCTAATTGTAGGGAGGGACACAAATCCAATGCTTTGAGGGGGTTGTGTGGGTTGCTTGAAATTCTTAGGGTGTGCCATGAGTAGGCCATACTCACCTCATTTATTTCCCTTAACTACCGGCCTAGCCATAATGTTTCCTACAATGTCTGGCATTGGAGTTTTGGAATGGTCATCTTGGGTGGAGGATAACTCCCATCCATGTCCCCTCATTATGCAACGAGATAAGGAGTGACTATCTCAAGAGGAAAAAGGATAGGGGTCAATGGGAGGTGTAAAGAACATAATACATAAGAGAGAGAGAGAAAGACGAGGGCACATAGATGCGAAAAAAAGACTCAGATGAGCACACACAACAAACAAAAAATAGAGAATAATGTTTTTCCAAAAAGAAAGAGTGAGGAGAAGTTTGAAAGACTAAATTGGATTGGGCTATCACTAACCTTGTGCACAGAGTAACCATTTAATGCTTGTTGAGTAGTTGTAGAACCACATTGATCCTTGTTTTATTGTTGTTGAGCACACCACTTTGGTCCTTGTTGTATTGTTGTTAACCACTTGAAAGGGTGAGCTGAGCCATTGTGGTGCTTGCTGGAAGAGATGTTGAACCACCTATATAGTGGGCTACTAGCTCCTACAATGCTTACCATGAAAACAAAGATGTGGAACCACCTATATAGTGGGCCACTGACTCCTATAGTGCTTGCCATGAGAACAAAGATGTGGAACAACCTATATAGTGGAATTAGTCTCCTAGAACTCAGCAATACCCCATCTCAGTCTTGGGTGAAGCCTTGTGATTGAAATCAAAGAGTAAGTGGGTCACTGTGGTGCTTGATGTATAACTGTTGAACTACTTGGATAGGGAAATCTAAGCCAATGTGGTGCTTGCTAAAGAATTGTTGAGCCACCTGAACAATGGATTACAGGCCTATGCAATGCTTGCTATGAAAAGATAGTTGTTGAACCACCTGGACAATGGACACCATCTCTCGAGTCTTTGACCAAGTCTTGGTGTGAAATTTCCCCGTGCAAGAATCATGTTAGATTCTAGATCTAACTTGAGGGTGGTTAATTGCAAGAGCATTTACATTGTAGTTTGCTTATGGTTTAGTGAAGAGTTGAATTTCATCCTTCAGTTGCTAGCTAATTCAATTTATTCAAACAAGTATAATGGTTTATACATATTTGGATGATGGATTATCATAATATTTGATATGTTAATGAATAATATGCAGTTTTGTATTATTCATGAAAGACTGCGTGAAATCATTGTTATATTCATGGTTGATAACCTATCTTATGTGTTTATGGTGATGATGAATGCTTGAATCGTGTGGTTACTACCATTTTCATGAATTTCAGGATACCGTATATGTTTATGATTGCTTGTCTCAAGTTTACCTAGAAGTAACCAACTATTTTATAAGTCCTCATATATATTAATAGTTGGAATTATGCAGATCATTGCCTTACTCGTGACTGTGTTAGTAGGTCCTTAGCATGTGTAAGTTGTAGCAAATTGTAAATTTAACAAAGTTCTATTGTTGTTGTTGTTTGATTTATAATTCCAATTATTTGCTCATAATTCACTATGTTGATGAATACATTTTAAACTTCTTAAGAGTGACTTGTAGACCTATGTGAGTGGGCTACAAACTTATGTCATTGGTTGGAGGTCATATATTAACCTCAATCAACATTTCTTAGGTTCGAGCAGTGACCCCTTGCCTTAAGGAATTCCTTAAATTTCCCTACTTTCCTTTTTTCTCAGTGTTCTACAGAAATATGGTGATCTGGTTCTAGGGTTGGCAAGGCATAGTTCATTCACACGAAGGTCATATATGATTTCAGCGGGATTTCCATTTTAAGAGCCAATCACATATGGTATCTAGGGATCTGTGGTTGGACGAGGCCACATGCATATGTGAGGGGTGAGATGTGATCTGGGTCAAATTACATTCAAACATGAGTTAGATTCAAGATTCGAGGGTGTCGAGGGGTGTCACAAAGGTGAAAGGCTTGAATGGGTGCTGGCTAGATACAAGGGCGAGCATTGAAATCCATTGAGTGAGGAAGGGTCAATGGACCTCGCTTTATGTTTACATGGCAGTGACAAGGCCACCAGCTGGATGTCATGTGGTAGGTGGTTATCCCTACATTGGATTAACATCATAACTTACTTGGATCCGGTGATATGAGCGTGTTGAGTGGCAACACAAGGCTAAGGGGATGGATGAGCATTGAATGAATGTAATGAAAAGGTAAGGAAGTCTATCATGGTGGAAAATACAACGGTTCCACACTGAGTTGACATGGTTCCATGGGGGTATGACAAGGGTCACGTGGACGTCCATTTATGTCATGGACTAATATAATTGGCCAGTGTTATCGCCCAAAAAATAATAATCTAGCCATTTCCTAACACCATGTAGGATGGGTTTTTACATATTAAAACCCACTTTCACCTTAGGGAATAATTTAGTGAACCATTTTCCTAAATTATTTCTCATTAAAATCCAAAAAAACCCATGAGAATAATTAAATAAATCACTATTTATTTATCATTCTCTCAAAATAATTATTAAATTGTTATTTAATAACTATTTTTAATTCATTTTTGAATTTATTCCCATAAAGTAATTAATAAATCGATTTTTATTTGTTAATTACTTTAACCATTATTTGAACATTTCAAATAATATTTTTCTCTCTAAATTATAATAAAATATTCCTTATGGCTAGATCTTAATTTAGTCTAACATTTTTTATTATTATCTTAAATCTAAATCAACCCTAATATTTTGTTATAAATAGAGGGGTTTTCTCCTCATTCTTCACCATGACCATTCTCATCGTCCTCGTTATCGTCCTATGAGATTTGAGCTCCCATTTCGAGTTCAAACCACCACCACTTCCGTTTTTCCCATTGCATACATTCTGAGAGAGAGAAATGAAGTTATAGCTAAAACACAAGGTATCAAAGAACCCATCCCACGAAGATGGATTTGTAGACCCAAGTCTGCATATTCTCCTCATCAGGTGTAAACATTTTCTTTTAATAATAAAATTCAAATTATCATATTTCCATTGGGTTTCCTGAACATTATTCATTGTTATATGTTTCTTATTATTTGCATGTTATTTGTTGTAGGGTTTCTAACATTTGTATTGCAGATATGAAGAAGCATATTAACAATCAAACTTCTAATGGGCATAAATTTCAATCTAGGAGTTGAATTCAGGTAAATTTTATATCATTGAAAATCTCTTAATGAGTTGAACATGATGGTGCCATTTGTTTTGAGATTTGAATAGTTTAGGAAAAAAAAAATTGTAACCCCATCTCCATAACAAACCTTGTGGGTCGAGTTAAAGCAAACAAGTAACACCTCCCACATACCAAGATGAGATAAGGAGGTGGGAAGGTGTGTTACATTTACATTGTGAAATCTTCAGGTATTTTAACAGACATCCAAAGTACCTTACTTACATGTTTCTAACTTTGGGCATATGGCAAGCGATTGCAGAATGCATGACAAGGATGATTATCAAAGACATCATCAAAACCCTAGAAGCAAGTTTGTAGGATCACAAGACAAGTTTCAAAATGAATTTTCCGACAGAAAGTATATGTCATTTACTCCATTATTCAGGCCCAACATCGAATGTTAAAAATGCCATAACTACAGACATATAGCTCACGATTGCAAGTACAAGATGGAATATTTCATGAAGGACAACCCAAATATCAAGATACTTTGGACAAGAAAACAAATGCAAGAAGATCAATTCAATGGAAATTGCAACCATGCTTCTAGGTTTTGGAAAATCAAAAGGTCATGATGAATCTCCAATGGAAGGTGTCAAAGTTCAAAATGATTCGGCTGATGAGCTATTTCATATGTTATTTTGAAAAATCTAGCTTGTTGCCTCCCCGTGAATGTTGAAGAGGGTAAGTCTATGTAGCAGTGGTTTCACGTTTGAAGGTTTATCCTTTGATAGGTTGATAAATGGCAGATTTGTGAAGAAGCATGATTGCAGAAGGTAAGTGGTGACAAACCATAAGGAAAATAACATATTTTGGGGGGGGGGGGGGGGTGGGGGGGGTGGGGGGGTGTGCAGTCATAAAAGCGAGCTTATTGCAGGAAGACAAGAGGAAGGAATTTCGTTAAGAAGAGTAACCCTTTTCCAATTTATGTCCAAGGGGGAGAGAAAACATGAAAGGAAGATTAGAAGTGTGAAATCAAGGGAAGTAGTGATCGTAGTGGGAGTATGTGTTGCCATCAATGAAAAAATGGGAGATAATTGAATGGTGTTGTTATTGATGCCAACGTCAGTTCTGGAACATTGTTAATATATGTCATAAATTACATCAATGGAAATATTCAATGCACTGGTAGCCCTGAAGGATGGAAAGAAACCCTAACAACCCTACACTTAGTTGAAATTTTTGATGATGAAGATCAGTGAATTTCCCTTCATGACCATTATTAGTTGATGCTCCTCATCATGTCAATTCCAATGGTATATGGCACGCCTTGAGACTCCACACAGTTTGAAAGCTATGCCATTCAGAAGGTCAAAGCCCCCTTGTTGTGGTCAAAGTCCCCAAAAAGGAGATGATGTGGCAACTTATCATTGAATAGACAAGTTTGCTCAAATCATGAAGTTAGAAAAGAGATTTCATTAAAGAATAAAGTTGAGTATTTTGTGGCTAAAGTGTTTTATGGAGGGCCATAATTTAAAATTCAAATTAATTAGAGGGGTGTTTGGTTCCAAATGGAATTCAAATTTAAAATTTAAAACTTCCTCCAAAAAGTAAAAAATTCAAAAATTAAATGGTCTCAAAATTGGAGGGAATTCTTGGCTCCAAACAAATTCAAATTCAAAATTTGTTTCCCTCAATTGATCAAGTTGACTTCAATAAGGGCTTATTTTTCTCCTAAAAATATAGATCGATTTCTCTCAATTGGTGATTAAAAAACATGCTCTATCTATTCATCTAGTCTGCGGCCTGTGGAACAAGAAGTCATCTCAAGGGAGTTGAATCTTTGTGGAGTTTGAGTGGTTGCTAATCTCTTTTTTCTTTTGGTTATTGGGTTTTTCCGGACTAATTTGAAATATATTTTTGTGGGCACTCACATACCCAAGTCTGAGTTTATCTGTGGAGGAAGCAAAAGTCTCTTGAAGTCTTTTTTGGGTAAAATTGATCACAATGAAATTGAAAGTTTGAGCTAAAGAGTGACATGTTTTTCAAGAGATCTATGGGAAAATATTCAAGGGTTCTATCATTAATTTGATTGTGACCTTGTGTATGATATTTCGTTGGATCTTTGATAGGAATTTGTGCATCATTATAGCTATTTGACCCTCTTCCTAAAGCGATTCCAAGGAATGAGTTGAAGGTTGTTTTGAGAAGTTCCGCATAATGTTTTAAGGGACAGATCTTTGACACTAAAAGTTCAATTGACATTTAGCCCAAACCTGATATATTATTAATGCCCTCTTTAATTTGTTATATTTCAGTTTTGAAGCTTGTTTGGAAAGGATTATTTGATGTTCGCAAAGGCCCTATCCTTGTGAAGAATACTCAAAGTTTGTGTAAGTATAAACCCAACACTTGTAGTTTGCAAAGTCCTCAAAACTTGAAGTTTTCTCTCACGGTATGAACATAAAGAAGGGTTGATAATAATTATTTGGACAGTGTCATACTTACAAGAGTTTTGCAAGATGTGATATACTTTGCAATAATTTCGCTCAAATATCAAAGGTTAATATGGCATTTACAAATTAGTTTCAAAGGGAGACTCTACCCTTAATATGAGAAGTGACTTGGCAAAACTTGTGTGATTCATCATTGTTGTTTGCTTAAGGATTGCGTTCAATGCCTTCATCTACAACAATG
This sequence comes from Pinus albicaulis, assembly GCA_034641835.2. Lineage (NCBI taxonomy): Eukaryota > Viridiplantae > Streptophyta > Pinopsida > Pinales > Pinaceae > Pinus > Pinus albicaulis. The sequence continues at coordinate 112,078,164 of CM076579.1, forward strand.
AACATTAGGGGCATCTTCATCAGTGGCATATTGGTTAACATTGTTTGTAGAGGGAACATTTCTGACATGGACTACTTGTGAATGGAACTACATCACAACTAACCAAAATCAATGTCCTAGAGCATTATCTAAACTACATTTGAAGCCACAATACATCTGATACATTCTTTGTTCATTGTTATAAGTTCCTTATTCCTTGATGGCAGTGACCCATGTTAGTGTTATATGGTGCTTCATTTGAATACGACAATGGAATTGTCTCAGAAATATCAGTACATTGAAGGTTTGTAGTATAGTTTGACTATGGATCTAAGATTGATAGAATAATGGTGTAAAACTAAGCACTTACTCTAACTTTTCTTGTAGAGTATTGGCTCTAATCATTAAAAGACCGAAAAATAAGTATTGGAATTATATAGAGCATATTCTAGTCAGGGCTAGAGCACATTCTGTTAAATTCGAGTTTTTTGATAGAAGTAACTAAGTTTGACCATCAACATTAGCACTAGCTTAGGGGCACACTTATGTTTTCTGAAGATCCATGAGGTATACTATCTCTGAGATTTGTTGTCATAAATTGCATGGTGATGAAACGTAGAAAAGAAGACTCTTCCTGGTAATGACACAAGAACATCATCAAAGCATCATTGTATTGTTGCTTGTTGAATACAAATGACAGAGCAAGTTGGTATGTTGCTAGGGCTATAGTAATGAAAGGTTTAGGGTTTTGATATTGTGTTGCCAGTTGTTGAGTTGCAATAACGTTGATGAAAATGCATATTCATGTTGCAAGAAGTTTGTCTTGTGTGAAATAATTGCTAGAATGGTTTAGTATGCTAATGAACAAGTATAATGTTATATGCTACCACTAAGATGTATTGGGCAGAGACACGGTGGTAGGACACTTGACATAGTTCTCACCCTTTGAGGAAAAACACAACAACATTATTGATAGTAGTGTTATGGGCTAGTATGGGTAGCTACCAAATTTCTCAATGGCCATTGAATTAGGATGACATGTTGATGTAGTTTGAGCACAAATTGCATGCCAAGCAAAAGCATATTTGATTATAGACTGACAAAACATTGTTGCGGAGATGTTGAGCAGTGAATTAATAGAGTTTGATGTTTGTGCAGAAGCAGATTTGACTGATGCTAGGGTTTGATATGCAAATTCAGTAGAGGCGGAATTGATTGACAAAGATTGTACAACCTTTTCTTATATTGCAGTTTCTTTGTATTGATCTTGAGCATAGGTTGATCCAGTCTGAAAATTGTGAAACATTGTCAACGAGTTGATAGGGCAGTAGGGTGGTGCAAGGCAAGAGAGTGGAGTCTCCTTCAGGTTGGAGCTTGAAAACACTTCAGGGTGGCTGGGTGGTGCTAGGGAAGGTTGGAGCCTACACATGGTGTTGAAGCATCCTTTCCGTCAACGCTGATAAAACTAGGGCATTGGAACGTGCTTCCAGTTGGAGATGGTAAATCAGGGCGTTGGAGCGTCTTTCAAGTTGGAGCCTATAAACCAAGGGGTTGGAGCCTCCTTCAGTAGGATCTGAATACCTTGAAAGTTAGAGCTTCCTAATTAATGTAAATTTATTGAAGACAAATATTAGGAAGCATTCAATGGTTTTTATCCTAGAAGGGTTTCCACCTAGAAATCTTATGTACTGTTTTGATGTCATGCATTGTTGAATGGTGTTGTTTACTAATGTGATGTTGATTTATGTTTGAAGTAAACGCTAATGTTAATTTTAAGTGCTCTGAAGATTAAAATTAACTAAATGAAGAGAAAAACTAATTCACCCCACTCTTAGTATTTCTAACACAAATGAAGATTCAAAAGAAAAAAATAACTAAATAAAATCAATATCCTATTATTTCATGAAGAGTGCTACCCTGTTCAAGAACATGGGACCTCATTTAAACACATGTTTACGTATCAAACTTGGCTATGATATAACTCCCACCAATCAAGATTAGATCGAACACTCTTTGACCTTTGAATTCGTCTAAATTGTTGAGATTTGTTGCTTGGGAGGTACTCCAAGCCCTAGGGTTCAGGGTTTTGGAAGAATGGCCACCACAAAAGTGCTTTGTGGGCTTAGATTCCAAGGTGTGGGCTTTGCACCCAAGCTTGTGGGTGTGAAACCACAAGGAGTTTTAGACATGTAACCCTTGGAGATTGTTGAGGACCCTAAAAGGGGCTAGGGGCCACAAAGAACAATAATAAAGGCTACGTAGAAAGAAAGATATTAGTTTTTGTGTTTTTAAATAGGCTTGTGACACAAAGGACAAGTCGGCTAGGCTTAAGTGTGCCCCAAGGGATAATCATTGGCACCCAAGTGAAGTGTGTAAATAGAGGAGGCGTTGAGGCTCAAATGACACATCCAAAGTACAACATTTCATAAGATATACATTTGAACTTGGCTACAGATCAAGAGCAGCTCAAGCGAAGGAGAGGAGGACGAGTTCTTGTGCTTCTTGTTACTGCCATGAGGACAAAGTAGATATGGCAGCAGGCCGAGTAGGAGAAATATATTTTTGCGCTGGTTTTTGTGTGAAAAAGTGTGGACAAACCTCTGTTTGGGCCACAATCTAATCTGTGGTGGACGACTGAGTTTGTGAGGGCCGAAAGGCCTAATTGTGGGTTGGAAATAGCCCTAACAACCAACGAAGGGAAGAGGGAACAAAGAGGAAGGAGGGGGTCATAACTGTAGGAGCGTTTTGGGAGCTAGAAGAAGGGGCTAAACATGGACTGTTAAAAGCCCTAACCAAACCACAAACCTAACAACAATATGCACCAATTCACAAGTAAGGAAATGATATGTTGTTATTGTTTATAAGTTGAATTGTTGCTAGTGGATAGAATCTAGTTTGGACAGATTATGATTGGGCATCTTCAGGTTGTTAGAGGGAAACACGTAGGTGCTCAAAGTAGCCCTAAATCAGTTACCAAGTAGAACATTGACAATTGTAAGGATGGTGAAGGTTGGAGGCTCTAGTATTGACACCTTGAAGGACAAAGCACAACTAAGTGAGTCAACCCAAGTTCATTGTTGGAGGACATCTTACAGTGACATGTGGCAACCCTCCAGCCCAAAATTTGTCTTCATTGGAGCAGAAGAAGAAGGAATTAGAGGGAAGAAGTCCCAAAGGAGCTAATGAACATTAGTGGGCAGTTGAGAGTTGTTCACAAACGAAGTTGTGAACAACTCAACAGAAGACCCTAAGTTTTGATGCATTGATGGACGAATGATTAGCTAGAGGGAAAATTTGTAAGCTGTGTTTAGTGACCTAAAGGAGCAAGACCATTGATAGAGGCAGAGCTGCATATTGGGAGCAGAAGGACCAACAAGTGTGCTTAGGGTATGCCAAGAGGAGTTGTGATTGTGCACGTCATCAGCTAGAAAGTCAGTGTATCTTGTTCAGGGTAGTTAGGTTATAATAGTTTTTGACAACAAAGCCCTAGTTTGTATTCTTGTATCAATGGATGTATGAGGGCCATTAAGACAGTTGTATTATAGTTTGAAAATATAATAAATTTGGGTTGTTGAAAATTGTAAAAAGATGTCTATATTTGTGCACGTGTTGATTTACTATTGTTTATATTCCGCTGTGCAAAGTAGTTTGTTGTGGTATTTGGATTTGTAGTGTCAGTGATTCTAAGACCCTAACCTAGATTCCAATGCCCTGGAAAAACAACATAAACCCATCATGGTAAGGTCCTAAAACTCAACATAAGCTCATAACCTGCATTTTATGATGATTTATCCCTCCTCTTTTGGACAATGTTCTCTACAGTTTTTGGATTAATCCACACAATGGAGCCTTGGTCTCCCTTTAATATACTCACATTTCACCAAATAATGGGCAGCACTGGAGTTTAATTTCCTTCCTGTAACATTTTTCAGTTCATCCCTTGAATAACATTATCTTCATTATTCAAAACAAGGAGGGCAAGAAAGAAAGGAATGAAAGAAGAACATATCAATATCCACAAATGATCAAATTAGATTAAAACTCAAATGTACATCAACTGACATATCAATCTACAACCAAGGCATCTCTAGGCCCCAAGGGTTAGCTCAATCAGTTGAACCGAACCATCTTTCCAAAGCATGTTGCTGATGGAAGGCCACAGGTCATAGGTTAAAATGTGGTTGAGCACCTCAGTGTTACCAGCCACTATTGTGTGTCGTGGTAGAGCTGCCCTCCATCCAGATATTCCAAGGAAAAGGAGGGATCCTAAAGGGTTTTCCTTGAAAAAACACCAAAGCATCTCTTGAAAGGAAAATAACAAAACAAAGGGTAAACCTAAATACTTAGATTAGACAATAACACACAGACTGATACTACGCAAAGGGAAGTAGAACAATCACTCTTAAGAGATTTTTGATGAGATAATATTTTCAATAAATAGTGGTTGAGAAGATAAGGTTAACTTACCCACAAAAAAGAGATCAGGGCAAAAAAGACCTTTAAATAGGTAATGACCTATTAAATGTCCTATTAGTGTTTTGATGCAAGCATGGTCTAATGACAGGAAATTTAAAACCTTCTTAGTGAAAATAAACTTGAACACAAAGCTCCCTTACAAGAAAAATCATAGAACAACCCACAAAAAATTTAGAAACCTCTCCTAATCTGTCATTATTCTGAAGACCCCTCCTTCGATCAAAAACAAATACACGATTGAAGCTATTGTTTGAGCTCGGTACAGCTAACATGAGTTTTTCTTCTCTACATGGTACAGATTGACATCTCAACTCAGTACATGCTTCGAATGTCGAAACATTCTGGAGAGAGCAATTGAATTAGCCTCAAGTGCACAAATTTCAATCAGTGTGCGTCTTTTAAATATAAGCTCCAGAGACAGAAAAACTATGTAGTACAAAATCTATATTTCAAATAACAATGGATCTGATAAATAAAGCTTATTACTTCTGGATATTTGACACAAAATGACATGAATAATGGCCCAAAACTAAAGGCCCTCGAAAGCTTTTTCCTACCTAATAAGCAGGCAGGTTCTAGATACAACATTACATAGCCACTAGAATAGAGCCTATAGTAGCCAATCTATAGTACAAAATAATGAAGAGACTGATTCCACTTTCGACAGAACCATCATGTCAATTTCTATTGTACAACAGGAATTTCTGGCTAGGACTGCAAAAAGCGAAGCTTTTAGAAGATCAACATTCAAAAATATTTTCGGTTGACATTGGAGGCATCTGCCAACTACAACCTACAGACCAGTCAAGAACACCGGGAACTGCATCAACACTTGAGCAGGCCCTAACCTGAACAAATTGGGCAACCTGGTTTAAGCTCATGCAGAAATGGCTTCTAAAATGGAAATTACATTATAAAGCACTCTTAATGAAAAAAATAGAAAATATGTCTTACAGTATTAGAAGTTAAAGATATCTTACCATACTTTCCATACTCCCATCAATCTGGAAAAGCATAACCCCTAATGCCTGTGTTCGATCAGTTTCAGCCTACAGTTAAAGCAAATAAATATGCATTCAACACTAAAACTGTGGGTTTAATACAGATCAATCAAATGGTATCAACAACTCACACCAGGAAATGAATTTCTTACCACACAAGCACATATCAGGATCCCAGATTTTGCCAGCACCGATGTAACTTCTGCAAGCATCCCTGGAGTGAATGAAACAGCATGTAATAAAGTCAAAATAGGTTAGAACAGCAGCAGCATGATTTATTGGGTGATAATATAAGCATATCAATTTGAATGGAATGGGTTTTCTGTCAATCACATTGGCAACTCTTATTCTGATACCAGATATAATCATGGAAACCAACTGTCTAGTAAAGAAAAAAGAAAATTCCGAAGGCAGTAAAGTCGGGCACTAGGAAAATAAGAGCCCTGGAAGGGAAGGAGACGTGCTTTGACCAACTGCTGCTTTGGGCAAAAATTTACAAACCAATAATCCTAAGAATGAAGATAAGAGAGAAAGGTAAAATCCTCGATATGATCAAAACTTCAAAGTAAAGCATCAGACTGAAATACATGAAAATACAAATGCCATGACAATAGAGGTATGAGGGGTAGTTAACATTAAGGATTACCACGACGAGTGCATCATATCCCTTAGCCATGGAACCCAGGAAAAACATACTTCTAGCTCTTAAATCCTATCACTGAGTGTTATGATAATTAACTTTCAGCATTATTTAATGATGATTTTATAAATTAGTGTAATATTCCTAATTAGCACCGCTAATTGGAATATTTGATTTTTGTATAGTTTTGCCGACTATAGTTTATTAATAAATAAAAGTGAGAAAAGGGGTCTAACTCACTTAAATAAAATAAAGTGTTTCCCTAGTAGATGCAACGTTGTAACTTAAGGGGAAAGCCAAGGGGGGCCACACACCACGTGGAGGAGCCAATGAGAGAGAGGACGTTGGTTTTGGAGGGAAACCAATGCTATAAAAGGTGGAGGAGCCTCCTCATTTGGGCATTGTTGTTGTTGATGATATTTGAGCTAGACTTCTGTCTACTTGAGCACGCTGGCTGTTTAGTCGGTCTGCAGCACTGTTTAGTGCGACTGAGTGTCTCCGGTCGGAGATCTTTCCCTTGGCCCCGGGGGACTTCGAGTGCCTTCTCGGGCAAGGTATTTCTTCAGTCTTTAGCAGGTGATTTGTTTGGGTATTTTGTTGAGGAGCTGAGCTTCATTGGGTGACTACGCAGTCTTTGGAGGGAGGACGCAGTTTGAGTTGGAGCTGCTCAGTGGTGGGGATTTCTGCAGGAGATTCAGTGCTATTTCGGTGTGGAGGTTCAGTATTTATTAGTTGGAGGATTTCCTGAGGAGTTTGTGGCTTCATCTCAGCCTATTTCACCGTCGGCATCTGCCAGCCGGGCACGGAGGGCAGCGCTGGAGGCTCTGAGAGGGTTGCGAGGGTTTTTTTAGGAGGGCGGCCATTTTTTCTATATGGTTTACGGGGACGGGTTTTGTCGAGGTGGTTTGTTCGAGGTGAGTGCACGAATTTTCGACTCATTCGGCAAGGATCGGCCTCTAGCTTGGGTCCATTCCGCGTGTGAGTTTACGACGGTTTCTTCCAGCAGCTCGGGAGTTTACATTAATGGACGACCATTTGTTTTTCTGAGAGGGTTCTTCACTTGCCTTGAGCAAGAATAGGTGCATTTATTCTGATTATCCATTGTATCTCATTATATTCTCAGATTAATAAAATGGCTTAGCATTTCCGGCATTTTTATGTGTGTTTGCTTTATGTTCTATTTCCGGCATGTTCTATATTGTCGTATGCTTGTATTATTGTCTATTTCCCATTCGGGATATTACAGTGGTATCAGAGCATAGATCTGGCTCAGCCTGTGGTCTATGACATTGGGAAAGAGATCATACAGAGGTTTGCTGGAATTTTGGAGAGCACTAGCAATTGCAGTACCAAAAACGAAATTGGAAAAAGGGCCAAAATAAAGGGTCAAATTCTGAAGGTTGGAATTAGAAGAAACGTTTTCTGGGTTTTTCTGGGTTTTGGGCAAGGATCACCTTCCCAAATTCCTAGAATTTTTTGAGTAGTTTTCAGTGGGTAAATCGGAGGTCGAAGTCAAGTAGTAGTATGGTTTTGCAGCAGCCGTGCAGTTTCTGAGGAGCCTGTAGGCACATAGCAGAAAGTGCCAATGGTAGGTGATGATGATGTGAGGAGATTTAGAGATACGCTCCTCCAACACATGCAGGATGTGTCATAGAGACTCACTACGCTAGAGGTTAGGCAGCGGGAAACCCCAAGGGGTTTTCAGATTGGTGAGGGATCAGGCACATCCCACCATTTGTCGGAGCATGATGCCACTCAGCATATGGCATCACATACACCCACACGTCCTACCATGCCCACTTTTCTGGATGAAGACATAGGGGCAGGAGCACAGCGGGAGCCGGAGACTGACCCTGACCAGATGGACGCCTACATTGCAGAGTACCTGGCATGTGGTCCGGCGATTAGAGATCTTATCTCATTCAGAGATTATGTTCAGCTCCGGCGTGATAGTAGACCTCACAACTTTCACAGAGGGAACAGACGCTCACATGATGGGGGCTTACATCGCACAGTGGACAAATTCCATCTACCGACATTTGACGGGTCATCCAGGCGCTCAGAAAAAGCTTGGGTGGACAAGTTGGATACCTCTTTCCAGCTTAACCGAGTATCGGAGAGGGAAACCATTAAAATGGTTACCTCGCACTTGGAGGATGAGGGAACACAGGATTGCAGGGAGTCCGAGGTTACACCTAGTGTGACACAGGATTCACTCTCATTGGATACCTCCTTGGCCGTGTCGATTGATGTGGTAGTGGAGAAGGTAGAGCCTACCTCAGTAGAGCCATCCATTGAGGTGATGACCGGAGTCGTGTCCGAGTCTTCAGGTGGTAGCAGCACAAGACAGATGGGTGAGGCGATAGGAGATATATCCACCTTTGATGAGGCACTAGCATGTATAGAGGTATTGGATGATGGTCACAAACAGCGGTATCATCGGCTTCGGATGGACCTTCGAGTTTTGAGAGAGAAGGCCACGTCAGTACGGGAGGCCATTTTGTTGCAGGACCAGGAGCTGGAGGGTATGAGAGTGACTTGTGCCAAGTCGGCGGCCAAGTTGGTCCGCATTGGGAAACGACTGGATTCCCTGATGGTACAATCAGAGGGCACGTTGGAGCGTCAGATCATTCCCCTTCAGGCATGCATGGACGGGACTAGCAGCATTGTTGGGTCACCTCTTCCCATTGGAGAGAGTGAGACGGAGCCACCTAGTCAGATCTCATATGTTGACTTGGATAACAGTATGAGACGATCAGAGTTGCACAAGATACGACATCTGCATGTTGAGGTTGGATGGCGAGAGATTTTGAGTTGGTACCCGGTGGAGTGGGTTTTGGAGATAGCGGTGGACCCAGGTGTAGTTCAGCAGGAGTTCCTAGGTGTTGGGCATACAGGGACCCCAGATTGGCATTGGGATCCAGGTGGGATCACCTATCATTTTCCAAGCATGTCAGTTGACCATGTCTTGGAAGATACAGTTGGCGTAGTAGCAGAGCATGCGTATTCGCTAGGGGAGTGTCGGTCAGCGTCAGTGGCCAACCAGTTTATGAGCAGACACCCTAGGTTGTCTTGGTATGACACCCGTATACGGGATCCCGGGGTGGTCAACATACCTTGGCAGGAGCTTGTCGGAGGAGGTGACATTGGCAGGCCACCAGATGGCACCTTGTATGGGGCCAAGGATTCTTCACCTTTGTGTGGGGCACAGAGGACGCAGCGGAGCCGAGCAGTGGTGGTAACACTACTGACACACAGGGAGATTCACTTCTCGGACCCCTTGAGGAGGATTTGGGGTGATGATCCTTTCGTCGGCAGGTATAGTGATACGACGGTGGAGACGATGTTACCGATTGGTGGTAGTCCGACATGTAGAGGCACATCTCTAGGTCATCACATCCAGGGATGTGTGGGAGCCTCTAGCATTGAGCGGTGGATTGCCGGTGGACATGGAGTAGCATGGTGGTGTACCATAGTGTGTGGGACTGCATTGTGGAGTAGGAGTATCCTACATCACATTGAGAGCATGCGGAGAGTGACCGATGCCTGGACACAGTCAGGGCACGAGATGGTACAGGGTGCTACAGCAGTAGCACATGGTATCCAGCAGTATTCAGGGGTATGCCTTAGTGTGCAGTGGCATGTTGAGGAGTACATGGATGACCGGTGGCTTGCGAGGGCGTACGGCGCGGCATAGCAGGGTCTTAGAGTATTGCATCCAGGGAGACTCACAGACAGGGACACTGGGCTTACCTTTGGGGGTATTTCACCCAGGATCGATGAGGAGACAGAGGAGCGATACTTGATGGTATCTGTGGGGACTCACACATCCGACACTCTTCTACATCACTCATGGGCACAACTGATTTTGTTGTTGTCCTTTGGCACTTTAGGCATGAGCAGCAGGGTCCGTGAGGCACACCCAAGATATTTGGATGGCCCTCAGCACACTAGGCGAGAGACTTCTCAGCAGTGGCACTGGGTCAGTACGCTAGTTGACAGCCATAGTTTAGGGGATGAGATGATCCTCTGCAGTGGTGGCACATTAGTCATTGCTGAGCCTACGCTTGGGGAGCAGGTCATGAGGGAGACATGCATCATTTTTCCCTCGGGGCATGTTGAGATCATGCATGAGCAGAGGATATTGGGTTCAGCAGAGGTAGCATCCCAGCATGCGTCTGGACTCCAGACATTGTATCGACACTTCATCGAGAGGGTGGATGGCATATTCAATGCAGATGAGGTGGCGGAGGTAGAACAAGAGGGCATTCCTTCTGTATGCCAGGGTGAGGACTCTCTTTCATATGAGTCCATAGGATCAGTTGAGGTTGCTTCTGTGGAGCAAGAGCAATCATGCAGGTATGATGACAGTAGATTGTAGCCGTATTACAGTGTGCAAGGTGAGCAGTCAGGGGACTGTATAGGAGATACTCTGGGTGATGAGTCACTTGTGACGCTTCGGCTAGAGCAGCACATGATGGAGCCTGAGTCAGCAGAGGAGGATACTATGGACATCAGGCATGACATTTCCTTGGGTGAGGTCCAGATGGGTGCCCACATTGAGCCTATGATGGATATGTGGCTAGCATTGGGGTCATCCTTTGAGGTGGAGCGGTCAGATGCACAGACACCGAGTACCGTGACAGCAGCTACAGATCCATATCCTCTGGAGATGTTGGAGGTAGATGTGATAGTTTGGCAGTGGGAGATGATTACGGGTTGGCGGCAACCTTCCAGGCATGTTCCACATGCAGTTGTTGTTGCTACATCAGATGCTTCCTCCAAGATGGACTGGCGGGAGATCATGAGTTGGGACCCTCTTGATGGTACGGTATTCTTCGTAGGGAGCACAGTGGAGCAGGGGCCCTTGGACATAGTAGATGTTACAGATCCCAGTCGGCAGGAGGGCACCAGTTGTCGTTACTTCGGGACTCCTTCCCAATTTCAGGAGAGCAGGATCAGCATGGGATTGAGTCATGACTTGGATTGGAGAGAGGTGATGAGTTGGTATGCAGTTGGAGGGGTAGCATATGCGGCTACAGGTACAACGCAGCAGGAGCCCAGGAGCATTGATGCTTATTGGTGGTCTTCACCTCTTAGAGCATTAGTCATAGCCAGAGGCAGTGCACAGTCCGAGCCGTGGGACTTGGGCGATTATTGGCCATGGTGGCGATGGGATCCGGGGGGATTATTGGTTGACTGGTACTGTGAGAGGTCACTTTGGGATCCTGGCGTTGAGATATCCCTTCGTATCAGGGTGATGCAGGAGACAGAGAGGTTTCAGTGGGACCCAGGCACATTTTGCAGTATCGGTGGGGAGCATCAGCTAGAGAGTAGGCTTGTTCAAGCATTGCTTGAGAACAAGCAATTTTTGCCAGATGAGGATGCCACTTGGGAAAGCGAGCAGACTTTACAGCATCCATCACTTCAGTTGCTTGAGGACAAGCAACGTTTTGCCGGGGGAGACTGTAATATTCCTAATTAGCACCGCTAATTGGAATATTTGATTTTTGTATAGTTTTGTCGACTATAGTTTATTAATAAATAAAAGTGAGAAAAGGGGTCTAACTCACTTAAATAAAATAAAGTGTTTCCCTAGTAGATGCAACGTTGTAACTTAAGGGGGGAGCCAAGGGGGGCCACACACCACGTGGAGGAGCCAATGAGAGAGAGGACGTTGGTTTTGGAGGGAAACCAATGCTATAAAAGGTGGAGGAGCCTCCTCATTTGGGCATTTTGGTTATTGATGATATTTGGAGCTAGACTTCTGTCTACTTGAGCACGCTGGCTGTTTAGTCGGTCTGCAGCGCTGTTTGGTGCGACTGAGTGTCTCCAGTCAGAGATCTCACCCTTGGCCCCGCGGGACTTTGAGTGCCTGCTCGGGCAAGGTATTTCTTCAGTCTTTAGTAGGTGATTTGGTTGGGTATTTTGTTGAGGAGCTGAGCTTAATTGGGTGACTGCGCAGTCTTTGGAGGGAGGACACAGTTTGAGTTGGAGCTGCTCAGTGGTGGGGATTCCTGCAGGAGATTCAGTACTATTTCGGTGTGGAGGTTCAGTGTTTATCAGTTGGAGGATTTCCTGAGGAGTTTGTGGCTTCATCTCAGCATATTTCGTCGGCATCTGCGCTGGGCCTGGAGGGATAGCGTTTTTCCTTGAGGAGGGTTTCTGGGGTGATTTTCGGAGGCTGACCATTTTCTATATGGTTTCTGAGTTTTGTCCGGGGTGGTGAGTTCAGGTGGTCTACAGAGTTTCAGCTCATTCCGGCAAGGGGATCAGCCTCTAGTTTCAGTCCATTCCAGCAGCAGCAGTTTACGGCAGTTTCTTCCAGCAGCTGGGACGCAGTTTCTTGTAGCAGCCATTTCCTGTTTTTCTGAGAGGGTTCTTCACTTGCATTGTGCAAGGATAGGTGCATTTATTCTGATTATCCATTGTATCTCATTATATTCTCAGATTAATAAAATGGCTTAGCATTTCCGGCATTTTTATGTGTGTTTGCTTTATGTTCTATTTCCGGCATGTTCTATATTGTCGTATGCTTGTATTGCTGTCTATTTCCCATTCGGGATATTACAATTAGGCAGTTTTCCTCTGTTTCCTGAGGGTAAGATGTAAGAAAATTGATTTAACATTCCAAACAGTATTGATGGTGCAGATGAAATGCCTTTTAGAATCACAAAGAATGCAAATTCTGGAAATCATGTGACTTACAACAGGAAACACACAAAATGTCTTTCAATTATTTAAAAATTAAAAGCAATTTATTAAAAATGACACTTCCATCAGATCAAAATAAAAACTCAGTAACTAGTAACTCTTTCAAAGCCCACCTTTTCTGTCAATACAAGATACACTAAACCACTGAATTGACTGTCTTTCCAAGCCATGCCAATGTGCCACTTCACTAGCCTTCCATTTTTCTAACCCAGCCAGAACTTTCTTATTCATATTAGACATGTTTATCTTAGAACTTTTAGCTTTGTTCGCCGGGAGCTCCAATTCACCATTCAGCTTTAATCCAAGCTCTGAGATTGATTTATTAGGCTTTCCATTCACTTTTGGAGAGGGAACCAACTGATTTCGAACTGGTTGGAGATTATTGTACATTGCTTTTATGACAAGGGATTCTCTGCCATCCAAAAATGTTCTCTTATTCTTTGTAACGTTAGCCACTGTGGATGACATAGAGGACTGCAGATCAATTTCACCAACATCATTCCTATCCCCTAGGTCATCATCTTCCAGATCAGCAACAAAATTGTTCACCGTATCTGCCGTTATTTCAGCAGCAGAAAGTGCAGCCAGCTCCCTCAGAAACTGTCAAGACATCGTGTTTCTCAAATTTATACACGTACAAACAAAGTATAACAATCTAAAGAAAACTCAGAAATCCAGAACAGGACTTACTTTCATTATCTTATGACGGGCACTTCGAGTCCTTGCATATTGTAGCCACTGTTGATGCCGATGGAAAACTGTTTTGCTTGAGAGACCCTGGGAACAAACAGTAGTTCAAATTTTAAAAATGCTCTTTCAAGTTATAGAAAATACTGTCATAGGTTAAATTGAGAAGATATGCGATAGTTCCCATATATTCAGAACTAAAGACTTTCTTCTTCTTATGTGATTTTGCAGAAAACTATCAGTGAAGCCCATTTTTACTGAAACCTGGAATTCTATCTTATAGCATTCTTTGTTCTAATTTATTAGGGGAATCCACTCGTATGTTGTCATTGTGTTCCAACGGCAATCTGTTACTTGGGAAGCATGTTAAAAGGTTATGACTAGAAATGTATAGCTGCTAGCAGTCACTCCCAAGAAAAATTGTTTCATGGCTGAGTAGCTGGAAGATGGTGCCTAACACCAACACCTTATTCATGGTATACAGTTCACATGGCACAATCCATCTAAATTTAACATGCAACACAGCAATAGACACAGATATCATTTACCTGTTAGCACCCCAGCATTGCATACTAACCAAATAAAGTCACATAATCAGTCAATATTCAAAGCATAGATATAAAGAAAAGTGAAAAATGAAAATATGTTTATGATATTCAACCATGTCTCTTAGAAAAAAAAGTAAGCAACAAAGTACAAGATGCCTCAGCTTTATAGTATCGCCATCTATAACTAAGCAATGCTTATGGTTAGTATATATGTGTCTATGGTAGTGTTCCACTTCCTGTCTAGTGTTATGTGGTCTCTTCATATTATTTATTGTACTCCTACAAAACGTCTAAGGATCTGTATTGACTTAGTCATGCATACTGTCCACAGAGATCAGTTCCTAGTCTTTTTGATCATATGACCAGCTTTCAAAACTTACCATTGCACTTGACTATTAAAAAATCATGGGTCGAATATTTCCCTCTTTAGCAACACATGGGTCAGTTGAACATAACTCCACCCATCATTGATGGGGCTGCTGGCACAACATGTCTCCTTTGATGCTCAGGGACCCTTCACTTCTAGGAGTATGGAATCTCAGTTCCGCTACACAAATAGCAATTAGGGTCGGTCCCCTGTTTTTTTATACCTAGCTAGAGTCTAACATTTTGTTACTTCCTGCATAGTGCCTCATACACCCCTTCAACCTAAATCTCATACAAAGGCATTGCAGCATGCATGTGTTCAAAATAGCATAACTACTGCAACTATAAAGGTGACTGAAATAGAAGCTAAGAATAACAGAAATAAAGAGACTAAGGCATAGAAAATAGTGGTGAACTTTCACATTTTTTGTCGATGGAAATTGCCATTGGGGAATCTAGTCCCAAGGGAACAGAATAAACACTGCCATTTCACTTGCCACAATCCCTCTAGCTTTGGGCTTGGACTTGCTAACCTTGGAGGGGAATCCTTAGTGGTCTAAAAATGCTCAAGTGTACCCTCCAAAAAATTTCAAATCTGTAATACGTGCTGAAATATCTGAAATTATGCAGATTTCTGCCCCTACAGACTTGAGAGCAGCAAGGAAAATTAAAATTAAAATGCAATAATGTTAAATCAGTGTTTTTTTATTTAACACATCATCTTGACAGAAATAATAAAAATTTATATAAGTTTCCTCTTTTTTTCTAGTCATCAAAGTCAAATTAGTGTCAAAGTATAATCAGTGTTAAGAACTGGACTGGACTGGACTGAACCACCCAGTCTGACTGTTTCTGAGCAAAAACCAGTCTGAACTGGTGCCACAGACTGGAATAGGACGGTTCGATATTGAACCAGCCATTTTTCACCAAACTGGCCGGTTCTATACTGAACCGGCCAGTTTCGTGCAATGTGACTAATGACCTTAGAGTGCAATTTTTATTTTAAAAGCAATAATTTATGACTACGGCAGCCTAGAACCGGCCAGTTTTGTACAATGTGACTAATGACCTTAGAGTGCAATTTTTTTTAAAAAGAAATAATTTATGATGGGCAGACTATTATTCAAGTATAGGACCCTATTAATGCTATGCAATTAATGGTAATGTTAAATTCATGAAGTAAAATGACATAAATTTTTAACATTACTGTTAATTGTTTCAGGATGTTTGAGAGCAGTTCCAACTGTTGGAAACTGTAACTAGGTTCGGTCTTCATAATGTCTCATGTACTATTCATTTTATGTATTTGATGTAAAGAGAAAAAGAAATTTTATTATTATTATTTTTATAGCATGGGTTTCATGCTCAAGGTCATTTTATTTATAGGTCAAGCACCCATTGAGTGCTTCTAGGGCTTTGTCATAAAGTCTAGGAGTCAAAAAGTCATTGTCACATGTAAAAGACACTATTGGGCATCATGTATCAAATTAAAAGTATTTAATTGAGTCAAAGTCACGTCTAAAGACCCTCCAAGATCAAGTCGGCCTAGCTTTCCACAAGTCCGCCTACAATGAAGACAAGTCGGCCTCATGATGACAGTTCGAACTCCAAGGGAAGGCTATATATAAGAGGTACTCGACCTCATTTGAAGACACATTCAACACAATTGATCAAGCAAGAAAAAGAGTTAGATCTCAAGGGAAAGAAGTCAGAAAGAGCAAGCTATGGTGAAAAAAGAGAAGCTGAATTTTGAAGACTGTTTTTGGGTCTCCGTCTCCCACATGTGCGAAGAACTAGGGCATTACTGCAGTCAGCTTAGGAGGACGAAATTTGGTGTCAACAAAATCAAGTTTGCAGGCCGAAAACTTAAGGAAAGGAGAGACAAGCGAAGGAGAGAAGGATCCGATTTCTGCCCTAAACTACTCACACATGCGAAAATCAATTTCTGCAGGAAGGCCGAAAATTGTAGACCTGTAATTGAAGCTGAAATTCTGAAGTAAAGACAAAATCTGAGCGTTGAAGCAAGTTTGACTTGGGTTGACATTGTGAAGAATGAACTCATCAAAGGAGAGGTTGACTTGGTCGTGGAGGCGTCTTTGTCAAGGGTCTTAGGTATTTGACTTCGTCATTTGAAGATTCTATAAGAAGAAAAAAATTCTTGTGGGTTTTCCTCTCAACAGGAGAGGTTTTGGCCCTGGCTAGCAACCTATATTTTGTGTCGTCTTGCTCTTTTGATCTTCATAGTTTGGTAGCTGTTTGATGATAAGAACACTATAATAAGCAAGTATAGAAGAAGCTAACTATAAATTACTTCAAGTTAAGTAAAAGAACATCACAAACAGTTATCAAAGAAGAGAAATCACACTAATCTAGCTGCCCTTGATTTCTCAACACCAACCTCATTGGATTTTGTAAGAAGAAAGTAGAATTTCAGATCCCACTCAAAATCCAGCAGACTTAACAGTTTTCAGGATATCAGGATTGGGGGGATTACAATGTTTCCATTGGAGTTTGTCATGTATGAGGTTACGGAGCTAGAATTTAATGAAAAGCACCAAATCGTCTATGTACCTCAATGTTGGTGGCACTAATTGTTGAACTCCTCTGCTATGACACTAGTAAAAATGTGCCCATCACTCAATCAAAATCTTGATTTGATATGATGATGAGGATACAAACATGGGCAATAGTTTTGATATGTAGGTATTTGTTGGAGCATGATTTGTTTTTTGGACTCTAGAGGCCATCTAGAGCCTTTTTGGCTTAGATATGGATTGCACGTGGAGTTAATTTGTTTATATGTACCCTTGCTGAAATTGGGTAGCATCGGGAGGTACTCTCACATGTCCTTGGAGCTAGGATTGTGAGAGAGAATACCCACAAAGTATGAGTGTGTGGGCTTTGCACCCAAGTTGGGAGTTTTTGAACCAAAGTGAATAGGCTTTGAACCCAAGGGAAACATTTAATATTCTAATTTAATGTTGAGGTTGATGTTGGAGGTTTCTTGAAGGACAAGGGGGCTTCCAAAGGGACCTAAGGACAAGTATAAATAAGAAGCCAATGAAGAGGCTTGAGGGCAAGGAGAATGAAGGATTATTCTTCTTGTGAAGTGGAAGAGGGCTAGAAACGACCTAGCCATAGGCTGCTAAAGGAGACGTACGAAAAAGTTTGGAAGAAGTGTTGGAAAAGGAAGATCGCAGCCTAAAGGAAGGTCGTCGAGCTCTAGAGTGTCGACGACAAGGTAAAGGAGAAATTTGATTGCTAGAAAAAGGAGCCATAGGTCTAAGAGAAGGCCACAAGGTGCAGGAAAGAGGGGTTGAGGTCTATTAGGGAAACTTGCAGCAAAGGAAGTTAGGTCGCATGCCTGTAGGTGCATCTGAGGAATTGCTGGTATATTCCGCTATGAAAAAGTTCTTAAAGCTAGGCATTTCCAATGTGTTTATGTTTTCTAGCTAAAGCATAGACCAGACCTGGGGGGTGTTGAATTCTAACAACCCTTGCTAAATAACAAGGCACATCTAGAGCCTTTTTGGCTTAGATATGGATTGCACGTGGACTTAATTTGTTTATATGTACCCTTGCTGAAATTGGGTAGCATTGGGAGGTACTCTCACATGTCCTTGGAGCTAGGATTGTGAGAGAGAATACCCACAAAGTATGAGTGTGTGGGCTTTGCACCCAAGTTGGGAGTTTTTAAACCAAAGTGAATAGGCTTTGAACCCAAGGGAAACATTTAATATTCTAATTTAATGTTGAGGTTGATGTTGGAGGTTTCTTGAAGGACAAGGGGGCTTCCAAAGGGACCTAAGGACAAGTATAAATAAGAAGCCAATGAAGAGGCTTGAGGGCAAGGAGCATGAAGGATTATTCTTCTTGTGAAGTGGAAGAGGGCTAGAAACGACCTAGCCATAGGCTGCTAAAGGAGACGTACGAAAAAGTTTGGAAGAAGTGTTGGAAAAGAAGGATCGCATCCTAAAAGAAGGTCGCCGAGCAATAGAGTGTCGACCACAAGGTAAAGGAGCAATTTGATTGCTAGAAAAAGGAGCCACAGGTCTAAGAGAAGGCCACAAGGTGCAGGAAAGAGGGGTTGAGGTCTATTAGGGAAACTTGCAGCAAAGGAATTTAGGTCGCATGCCTGTAGGTGAATTTGAGGAATTGCTGGTATATTCCGCTATGCAAAAGTTCTTAAAGCTAGGCATTTCCAATGTGTTTATGTTTTCTAGCTAAAGCATAGAGCAGACCTGGGGGTGTTGAATTCTAACAACCCTTGCTAAATAACAAGGCACATCCCCCCCCCTCCCCCACACCTTCTGGGTGTCACGAATCCTTCATGTTGGACATGAAACGATGATGGCACATGCCAGACATGAGATTGCCTTATGTCCGAGTTGAGGGACACGAGTCAAACGCATGTCAAGCATGTGTTGAAATCGTGTCCCAATTTTGCGTCACATGTCCCATGTGAAATGACCCTCACGTGTTAAAATACCACTTGTAACAAGCACATGGTATTGTAAAGCACAATGTATTGAACAAGGTTACTTGGAAGCGGGAGCGGGTGCGGGAGCGGGTGCACCATTTTTAGAAGCTCCCAGTCCGGAGTGTTTCAGGGAGCGTTTATATATATATATATATATATATATATATATATATATATATATATATATATATATATATATTTTTAAATATTTTGATGCATATATGTCAACAAAAACATGTAGAATGATGAATTAGACATAAAAAACATAAAAACATAGATTGAATCATATAACATCAATCATCTAGAAGTTATCATCTTCATCAACCACGCCCACAAGTTGGAAGCATACAACATATTGACTCTTGAGTCTCGCGAATCATCAATCTGAAGGTTTCAAGCTTTCAAAATTCAATATATAACATTTATCATCATTGATATATAACATTTATCATCATTGATATATATCATTTATCATCATTGATTCATTGATTTCAAAATTCAATATATAACATTTACAATCATTGATTCATTGATGACCATATAACTTTCATGAAGCATCATATTCATAATTCATAATGACTTGTAAACTTATAAATGCCAACTTCAAAGTTTCACCTTTCAAATTCAAACTTCAAACTTAAATTGTCATTAAATATATGAAAGAGTCAAGTTTCAACTGTTCAACTGTCAACATTTATAAAAGATAAAAAACTACTAGAAAATAGAAAAGACTAGTAAACAACAAATCTATTTTATCTATTGGCTGGCCCCTTGCCACGCCCACGAGAAATGTCTAATTTGTGCGAGCCACGAGGAAATGGTGGTCTTCTAGTACTCTCATGACTAGAAGGTGGAGGTTGAATCTACAAAGGAACAATAGTTTGATATCGAGAACTGGCACTGGCACTGGCACTAGCACCCGCACCTGCACTGCTACCAGTAGATGGTGGGATTGGCCCTGTGTGTGGTGGTGCTGCTGATGCTTCATCATCATCCCTAAAAAGTTTTGCTTCCAATTCTTCCATATGTACCGTGTCGTCGTCCAAATTATCATCCTTTGGGTTGTTGTCCCAGACTCTGTATGATGGATCCTCATTTTCCCGATCATAGTAATGGCTCAACAACCTCAAGTTGTAATGCACATAAACCAAGATTTCAGCTCGGTTTTCATTCAGCCTGTTTCTTCTCACATTATGTATAAAGTTGTAGGTGCTCCCAACACCTATCTGCAGAAGAAGCATTCATAACTTGTGGGAGAACTTTTTTTGCCAACTTTGGCAAAAGTCCCATGCCGCCATATGCTTCCCACCATGTGAGAGCATCAAATCTGTCTCTGTCTTCCATTGCATTGAAAGAACCATAGTTAGCAGTGCAACTGAAGTATTTGCCTAATTCAAGGCGCAATCTAGCACACTCCTCCCTGTCGGGTACCAACTTGTCTAATGCCTTCATGCACCCCTCTTGTACCTCTAGATCTGTGTAAGGTTTGATCCTAACCCCGCCTCCAGGTGCAGGTTGGCCCAACCAAGATGGAGAGTAATATTTTGGCGTAAGGATATATGCTAAGGCATGTAGTGGAACATTGAGTTTATTCCACCGTGCACACACACAGTCATCAATCATAGCATACAAGTTGGGATCATTATCCTTAACAACATCTTTTATTTGGCCCAACATGCTGTCCATCTGCTCATAAACCTCCCCAATCACTGGTTTATCTATATCTGCAAACCGAATCATGTGATAAATGGGCTTGGTGAAATTCAAAATTTCCCTCACACGTGCCCAAAACAAAGAGTCAAGGGCGGTCTCCTCCACATGTTCGAAACCTTGCCTGTCAACTATTGTCGCTGCCCTGTCCTTTAATACCTGCCAGTGTGGGCTTGATACCATTGCAGCCAATGACTCTCTTACCTTCAAAAGGCGCCTGAAGGTGAGGTAATAGCTAGCAAATCTAGTCTTTGCTATCTTCAACAACTCCAATTTGGAATGAGTACGAAAAATCCCATGGGTGTTGCTATGATTTGTAATAAATTTTATCATTTTTTTACCTCTCTTATACAAATCACCAAGCCATTTGAATTGAGTTTGTTTGTTTTTAATGATATCATGCATCAAAAGGTTCATTGTGTGAACCAAACACCCAGACCAAAATATGTTGGGGTATTTATCCTCAATAATTGCTCCTGTTGCCTTACAGTTAGCAGCATTATCAGTGATGACCTGTATGACATTGTATGGCCCAGTCTTTTCAATTATATCAAGTAATGGTTCTGCAATGTTAATGTCGGTTTTGAATTTGTCTGAATAATCATATGATGACAAGAAGATTGCACCACTAACCGACACAGCGAAAACACTTATCAATGGCTTTCCTTTTACATTGGTCCATCCATCGGAGACAATGGACACCCCATGCTCATTCCACGAATTTGTCATTCTAGCCAAAGAATGGTTTATTTTAGCTTTTTCATGATCAAGACCCACGGTTCTGGCCTTGTCATACCCAGGGCTCCTGTATCCTTTGGGGCATCATTAATGGCAGAAACCATTTCATGTCAACAAGGTGAGCGAAGAACATTGAATGGCACCCCACATGCATATAGAAACCGGTAAACTTTTGAATCCACATCATTCCTACACCCTTCGTCCAGCAAATCGGATATGGTTCTACGCCTTAATCCAGGTGTGCCATTGCCTCCATAACCACTGGCATGGGTGGAAGTTGGACTTGTTTTTCCATGACGTGACGGGCCTGAATAAGAATCAATGAAACCCCTAGATCTTTTAGATCTCTGTAGGGCAACCTCCTCTTCCTTTCTATATTTCTCTCTCTGTGTTGCTGGCACACTAGTACAAATTTTGATTCCTATATTTTTTTCTCCATCCCCTGGCATTTTCCCACAAAGGTGCCCTCTCGCACGGGTGTATGAACCATGGTATTTTTTATTGCAATGGGGGCAAATAAATTTAGTGGTTTCACCACCTTTCCCTCCTTCCTGTTTCTAAATATATTTCCACAAAGGTGTCTGAGTTTGGTTTTGTCTAGTTGGGGAATCCATGTCCTCATGTTCTCCACTCCCCACTTCCTCCTCAACATAATCCTCCTCCTCTTCAGGATTTTCTTCAAATCCACTATAACCCTCCTCTTCATCCTCCTCTTCTCTGATTTGCCTCTTTCTTCTACTCTCCAACACCATTATTACAAAGAAAGGAACCAACATGAGGAAAATCCCTAGCCATATAGCCATGATGTTTCAAGTTTCTAGCCTGCAAAACAAATGGAGAAATGCCAAATGGGAATAGGAAATGCAACATAGGAAAAAAACAATTGAATTTTTAAGTTTTAAACACAATAAAATGCAACATTCAAGAAAAAAATCAAGTTTTCATTTTTAAACAACTTACAAATTCATCCTAGAAAATACAAAATTAGATTTGAAGATCTACCTCTTTCTTGCAATCCTCATGTTGCCTTGCAGCTTGCTCCTTGCTCTCTCCTTGTCACTTCTGCAACTCCGCTCTCAAGCTCTCCTTCTTGCTCCTTTTGCTCCTCTCACTCTCTCACTCACTCAACTACAAACAATAAACAAAATGAGCCTCCCTCCCTCTTAAAAACAAAACAATTTTTTCAACAAAAAAAAAAATTCTCGCCGGCGGGAAACGTTTGTTTTGCCGGGGAGCGTTCGGGAGCGAACGCTCCCCGACCGCTTCCGGCATTTAAAAAACGCTCCCGAAGGGTTTTTTAAATGCCAGAAGCGCTCAGGGAGCGTTCGCTCCCGAGTGCTTCCGGAAACGCTCCCAAAAAGGCAGGGAGCATTTTTACAGGGTCGGAAACGCGCTCCTGAAAATGCTCCCCTCAGGAAGCGTTTTGGGAGCGCTTTTCCGAGCGATCCCAAAACGCTCCCGAACGGAGCGCGTTTCGGGAGCGGGAATGAGTGGGGGGGGTGAAGCTTCCCCACAACCCTGGTATTGAATGATGGTTTGAAGCAAGTTTTTTTCTTATAAATAATAAAAGAGATTGCTCTAACTCAATTTTCATCATTGGAGAATAAAGAAAATAACTTTTCTACTATTTTCCTTTAACATCTCCTATTTTCTTGTGAGTGATGGTTCATAACCCTTAAGGAAAATCTATGAGCATGTAGCATCGAAGTGGCCAACACTATTGTTTAAGTTAGAAAAGGTATGAGCTTCTTCTATTTTTTTTTTACTTTACCAAATATGTTTTTTAACTATAAACCTGAATGTATTTAGGAAGAATACCCTTGAGGTTTTGTTCTATCACATCCAAAATTTGCTAAGGAAATATTTACTTTGCCTTGGTTATTTACTTTCATAAGATTTAACGCCCTCTGGAGATGGTAGCCTTTCATCTTTTAGGTTTGATACATTACTCCCAACCCTAGGAGGGAGAAAAATGTGAAAATTTCTGAATATTACTCATGCAGAAACCCTACTGTTAAATCTGGTTATACTTCTCCTACTTAATCAATTTATTAGTCTAAAATTTCAATATTAACATCGAAGTAAACACATTAACAGTAATTACTGACACAGATCTAAAACTGAGTACATGCACATAGACAAAGTCACACACAAGATTTTCTGGACAAGTGTCCCCAGAAAAACCCAATGCGGGAAAACTGGTCTTCTGGCTGCTGGAGGGTTTATATTATTAAGTAGATTCTAAATACAGCAAATCTAGGCACCTTACTGATTAACCTGACAGAGAAATATAAGATCTGCAACAATACCTGTTGTTTCGGAGAAGGAAAAGTGGACTGATTAACACCCTAAAACGGGATTTACAGAACTCAACCCCTTTCTGCCTCTAGAAATCCCAGTGTTGCTCTGATGCCCTCGGCGTCAGCCCTGCTAGCCTGTTGATGCCCCTGTGCTGCTCAGGAAAGGGTTGTGTAACCCCAGACTAGGTGACACAGTCCTTGCGGTGCCCTAGCTGGACCAGCGTAACCCTTGATGGCCCCCTTCAAATCCGCACTTTAACCACTGTAAAAACTTCAGAGAGATCTGCAACTTCTTCCTAAATTGAGCTGCAGGATCTTCATATATATAGTGCATAGTTCTATCTTTTAGGCCGACCCTACAATGATCTTGTAGGTTGACTTCACTACTGAATATAGGCCGACTTTATTCATTGCTTATAGGTTGTTCTTTAGAAGGTGTTTAACGTCGGTATTTCAAGGCTTATGGGACACAGTTTGGAGCATACTTTATGGACTAGACACTTCATACATGACTCTTTAAATAGGGCATTTATGACCATGAAACAAAAACCTATAGGACATCAAGAAGTAGTCCTTTGACCTAAAACCTTGCTCATGAAACCCATGAGACAAGCATATCAAAAATATATATTATTATCTTTGTCTTCTTTATATAAATACATAATTACATAGTCAGTATGAAGACCGATCCTAGTTACACTTTTCAACACCAATGATTTCCGGTTGATTATGAGACTGCTTAGAAGTTGTAGATCTGATTATTAATGTTCATATCAGAACTCAAAATAACATATATCAGACATGAAACAACTCAGAAATTTAGTGATTCAGTCCTTCATGAACCAACAAAATGCCAAAAATAGCTCCAATGATTAGCTAATCAAGTTGAGTGATTATTAGATGATCTTTGGTCAGTATTAGAGTTATATTACTTCATAAATGGTTGTAGCAAAACAAAGAAAATAACAAGGGGAAGAGAGGCAAACCAAGAGGCCTAAAGGCCTAGATGAGGGCTAGTTTGATCTTCAATGAGCTTCGCTACCTGCAACCACCAAGTCAGCTCTAATATTGCTGCAAAACCACAATGTTAGCCCACTCAAATAACATAAAAAACAGAGATGATTGAATACAAGGCTAGGAAAACCCCAAGACTAGGGCTAGAAGAGGCAAAAGACAATGTTAGATGCCAAAGAAGGACAAAGATAGGACAAACAGGAAAAGGGGGGAATGAGCAGAGATGAGCCCACAAGGGCTGACGTCAAGCCCTTAAAGGCTGACACAGGGCTAGGAAGAGGCCCTAGAGGGCCTATGACTAAGGAAAAATCCCCTTAGGGGTTGTGGCTAAGGACAAATGGAGGGTCGAGAGGGAGAAAGGCCTCTTAGAAGGCACGCCAAAGAGGGAGGAGGAGGGTCGAGGCCTTTCTAAGGATGGATGGAAGGCCTAAAGGAGGGCAGAGGGGGAAAACCAACCCTAGAAGGGCTAACGACTAGGGTAAAGGGCCACCAAGGGCCACAACTAGTCCTTAAGAGCTTGCGGCCTGGCGAAAAGGGAGGGCCGAGGGCCCTAGGAGGCTCCTAAGCCTCACGACTAAGCCAAAGAAGGAAGACAATTGGGCTTGGGGGCCTAAAGAAAATTTCCAAACCCTACAATTGCCAAAATTTGCCACAAATCACTGCAAAAATGTTGGACGCTGAGCTTGGAGGATGAATGGAAGCTAGATCTTGCCTTCCTAGACCTAGATCTACCTCAAAACCACAAAAAAATTATCTTGATCAACTTGAAGTCCACTTGCACAAATGAATCAAAAAATGCCAAACCCCAAATATATATACAAAAACCCAAAAAATATAAAACCCCAAGAGCCGCAAAACAAATGGGTTAGAAATAATTTACAAATTATTTACAAATATATACAAATATACAATATTTACAACTTTTTTTTTGGAGAAATAATTTTGGATCAATAACAATGGATGAATAAATTTTGAAAAATAAATATTGGTTAAAAACCTCCTACAGAATCAAATACCATAAAGAAATATCTAAGCCCAAACATAGTCAGCTCTTCCCCACAATCTGTGAACTCGGAGCCCAAGGCTAGCGTACCTGTAAATCTTTATAATATTCTCAAATAAAATTGTTAGCTCATATGGTGAATAATATCACCTAAGATAGCATGTACCAATAGAATGTTCTTATCACCAACAAATGAAATAACAATTATTGAGCAATATTCAACACAATATAGGATTACAAATAGCTATCACATGCCATAGATCAACGGAAGAAAAACACCATGAACTGAACCCCAAAGTCTTTCAAATATGATACAAAATGTTCCCAGCAGAGCAACAACTCAATACCAGTGTTCAAGAATTACATCATTCAAAGATAGAAAATGAAAGATCAATAACTTCTTTATATAGAGAAACCTCTCCAAGTGGAAAATAACAACTAGTTGGCTTGATCCTCGTCTAAATAATCTCGACCATTGAAAATAATTTGATCATCTTTTAATCTCCATCGTCGAATTTTTTATTTTGACGAAAAATTCAATTTTTTCTTAAAACCCACTTTTAATTAATCCAAAATTAATATTTTTTATTTATTTCTTCCCACCAAGGTCCAAGGGCTCAATTTTCTAAAAATATCCATTTTTCCTTTGGTGGGGGACCTCCAAAATTTGACTTTCCTTTGACCACGAATTTTTTATTATTTTCCACTTGGAGAGAAATTAATTTCTCTATAAATATTTTTTGACTCAAAATTAATTAATTTCCTGGCTTAGGATTTTTTTATTTAGTTTAGCCAGAAAAATTAATTAATTGACACTAGGTGGGATAAATAATTTTTTCCACCCTAAAATATTTTAGCCATGGTGCTTAAATATGAGGGACCATGCACTAAAATATTTTTTACATCAAATTATTACAATATCAACCCTTGAAAGGGGAAAACACATTTAGACTTATACCCTGAATAATTTACCCAATTCTGCGACACAATATGATCTAGTATAGACCAAGTATGTTTGTAATAAAATAATTTAGCAAAATGTGCTTAAATTATTCCCAAACACACTTTTACAAAGACTCGATATAACACTAAGACTCACATAAGACCTTGTCAAGGAATTCTACCCTAGCTTTGGGGTTTAAGGTGGAAGAAAAACATTGTTGATTATCCGTGTTTAGAAACACACATAATTCAGTGAGTTTAAAAAACTTCCTAGGATGAAATTCTTTGCCAAAATCAAAGGCTTACCTAGGCTTTGTTACATAAATAAACAGGCATACTAGCATCATTTACAATAAAACTTGCAGAAATTGAGTTTACAATGACAAAATTGTGTTGGTTGATGACTCTGAACCTTGCTTGAATTGTTGACAAAGTGTGGTCAACACGTCCCACCTCACTCCTAGAGGTAAAACTGCAAACATGGCAAAGTTTTTCACACCCCTGGAGGACAATTTGTCAATCCCTGTGGATGTTGCCGCCTGGTCCTACTTCTCTTGCTTCTGCTTCTTCCTTTGAGGACACTGAGTACTATAGTGGCCAAACTCGCCACACCGAAAGTACTTGACCTTAGATAGGTCCTTATCTTTCTTCTTCTCCCCCTCTCCTTGTTTGGGACCCTTTTATGCAAGGGCCAAATTCTCTTCCACCTCACCTTTCAAACCCTTACTGCTGCTTTAGCTGATGGAGGTCTTTAAAAGTACTCACCTCAACTCCTATTGTTGCAGGTCTAATCACATATTGTCCCACCTAGGTAGAGTATCTCGTCCTAAAATGCCTTGTACGAAGATCTCTCAATCCTTTGAGACATTGTTCAATGCCAAACGTACAAGCGTTGTGTTTTGAGGCACCTCCCCCACTGCAGCAAGCTGATCCTAGATTTCCTAAATTTTGGTGAGAAAGGGATCGATGCCTTCACCCTAATACATCTTGATGTTTCTAAGCTTATCTTTCAAGAACATCTTCTATTGCTAAGGAGGATTCTGATATAGCTGAGCAAGAGCGTCCCACATCTCCTTGGCAGTGTTCTTGCCAGATATATGTGAAACTATATGGTCCCAAACTCCATCCAGGATCATCCGCTTCGCCTTGGCCATCTCTTTTCTGTACTCTTTCAGCTGATCTGCATCGGTCGACTCTGACACCATGCTCTCTGCAAAGGTCTTCAGGCCATGCTCATCTAACATGAAAGACATCCTAGCCTTCCAGATGACATTGTTGGAAGCTCCTTCCAACCTATCCTAATCTCTAAGCCCAGTTGTGGCCATTTCTTAAACTAGAATGAAAATCCCCTCTTTCACCTGCTCAGTTGTTGAATTTGTTGTTCGCACTCCCCTATGGAGTGGGAAAATCTGCTTGCAACTACTATCAGCTGCAACTGGAAATTTAGATTTCTAAACTAGAAACCATCTTAGAGAAATTCCCTCTGTGTGTGCACTTTCTCTTCCACTTAGCGTTGATTCCGATCTAGCAACTGCTGCAAAACCCTTCTGCGCCCAAACAAGGAATCTTCTCAACGAAAATTTCAGCTGCTGGTGCTCAGTCTGCCTGCTGGAATCACTCAATCTGGCAAGCCGAATTTTTCTGCAACCCTACATTGAAAAATCGAACTGCCCAACAATTCTCACCGCCTAGCTAAGCACTACGCAACCCCAGAAAATTCGTCCTGCTACTCCCCTTGAACAACAAATTTTCTTCTTCCGCTTATGAGCTTCCCTATCTAATCAAATTTGCTTTGATACCATGTGAAAATTTCAGTACTGAAATTCTATTGCAGCAACAAGAATTAATTCTTCTAACTTTAAATTACTTATGTAGCTTATTGCTACAACAACGAATTAATCACACTGCAATCTTCACAAAAATAAACATTGCGAAAGATAAACTAGAAACTGAGAAAACACTGGCACACACACAATAGTATAACACCGTTATTTTTGGACAAAAGTCTCCAGAAAAACCCAATGTGGGAAAACCGGTGCAGCAGCTGATGGTTTTTATTATTAAGCAGAAGTCAGAAAATTCTGAGTACAATAAATGTCGCTACACTGGCGAATCTATCCAAGAGAAATATTGGCAAAAATTTACTGAGGGATTTTACCCTCTCTCCGAGCAATCCCGAGACTGTTTGACCTCTGAAAAGCTAGCCGTCCAAGTGGTCTACACAGGCTCTACGTCACCCCAGCGCTACCTGTTGAATGCACTGCTTGATACAACTGCCAATCTAGCCGTCCTGCCTGCTACTGACTGGGAAAATGCTTCTCTGACCCTCTGGAAAATCTTCCCGGCCTCTAGAGCTTTAAACATTGTCCCCTTCAGCCAAATCGAATTGCCAACTTGAGGCTTTGCACTGCCTCTACGCAACGTCTAGGAGAAAATTTCCAACCTCCTCCTTCTGAGTCTCCGGAACTAGAAAACATCCTCTGGACCCATTGTCTTCGCCCATCTTTGTCTTTGCTTTCCTTCCTTTGGCTCGAACTCTTCCAGAAAAATGTTGTTGCTCTCTGGAAAGTCGAACTACCCAAGGAAATCGATCTGTAGTCTGTTCCTCCATCTACCCATCGAGTTCTCCTTGTAATCTCACTGTGGGACTCCAACGACCAAGATTAAAACTTAATCAATGGCTGAAATGATTTCCTATTCAATCCATGTGAGTTTCTAGAGAAATCTCACCTTCCTCAATTAATTATTGTTAATTAATCATTTCCCTAAGTTAGACTTAGGAAAAATTTAATTAGTGATTAATTAACTTAATTAAGGCATCTCTAGGTGGATTTTCTTGAAACCTTTTTTGGGTCATGGATTCATAGTGTTTCTTAGCCTCTCTGATAATTGTCGAGACTAGAACACCATGTGATGCTACAAAAACTAACATTGTGGCAGTTGAGTGTGTTTGTGATCATTGATCTTTGACTCAAACCTGATTCTTGAGTGTCGTGGAAAATTCAACATATTCCCGACCAATATCTGTCTTCTCATTCAACTAATTGTTAAAAATCCTTCCCAGAGTCAACTATCGACATGATCTTGTTCAAGTAAAGAACAACGAAGTGGAAAAGGAGGAAGCAACAAGAATAACAACAATTTAGAGAGCAATACCAACACTAGATTACCAATATATTTTGTATTAAAGACCTAAGTCTTGAGATGAAGATCGTATTTGCAATGTTGTAACTTGTAGGGAATGTTGTTTAAAGGAAAATCATATGAAAATAAGGTCTCAGTGGATTATAGGATACATAACAGTGATTAACAACATAAATAATTTAATGAAAAACTTCTCATTTAACCATTAATAGATTACCAAGAAAGGTTTTCACCTTTGCCTCATGTATAATGGATATATTCTCACTTTTGTATGATCACCTTCATATTATCTTTAATCTTAATATAACTCAACATTAGAGAATTCATCTTCCAACTCGTGGATTATAGGTGCATTCCAATCTTACTTATGCAAAGGTCACCATTTCAATCCACAATTTTTCAAACATTGGGATAACACTGCACTCAAGAAGTGCATGAAGAGTACCAATGTAGTCTTCATGTCAGAGAGTATACAGTACAACATTAAAGATTATAACTTACTCCATCAAAGGCTAGTGTTCTCAAAGTTTGCTCTCCACAAACACCATGAACATCAACTGGTCAAGCTTTTGGAAAGTTTAGAACTCAGACTGCTTGGACTAATTTATGCTTAGAATGGTGATAGCAAGACAATAAGAACGATAGCAACTTAAAAAAATATTGAGCAATTATGCTCCATCATTTGCCCTATACTATTTACCCATTACTTCCCTTTGAGGGTATAGAACCCAGGCATTAAATTTCAAACAAATATAAGGAATTGTTCACATCTCTACTTACACTGGATGTACTTTTGAGCCTGTTACCCACCACTTCGTGGGTGATATCACTAGGAGAAAAATTTCTCCATGATGAACATCAGCCAGCAACTCCTTGGAGCCTCTTACTAGCTCATTGTGCCATTTATCTGCCACCTGAGCTAGCAATGTGGTCCCTCACCCATCTGTGTTGATCGTATGTTTGAAGGTGGGCGTCTCGAAGCTAAAGCTATGTCTTGTCATTTGGTAATTGAGGATTGGGTTTACTTATCATGGATACTTATGTTGGAAATACTGAGAGGGGGGTGAATCAGTATTTCTTTTCAATTGTTAATTTTACCAGTTAGATAATAATGATGGAATAGATACTTTAATTAATTTCTTCTTTACAATAAGTAAAGTATAATAATGATATAGGGCTCCAACCCTAGATGAAGACTCCAATCTTCCAGGCTCCAACCAGTATTGTGCCAAGCACCGACTTGGTCTTTCCAAGGCTCCAACCTTGTCAATTTGAGGCACCAACCTCTAGGGCTCCAACCCTCTCTCTGGTACAGGCTCCGACTTGGTTTCTTGAGAACTCCAATCCTCTAGGGCTCCAACCCTATCTTCCAAGGCACCGACCTTGTCTCTATGAGGCTCCAAGCTCTTGGGCTCCAACCTTCAACTTCACTTCGTCAAAATATGTTTGGTTATTCTTCACAGCTCCCAAAGTCTTCTTCAATGAGCCTTGTCAATCTTCAACTATGCCTCCTCCAAATCACTTCATCAATGACAACCTTGTCTTCTCAATAGGTGTCACCACTGCTCTTCATGTCACCCAAACACTTTCTCCAAGGTCACTCCATGAAGGCTTCAACACAACATCATGTCTCCAAGGGTTTCTTCACAGCTTCCTTAATAGGTGCTCCAATGATGTCTTCAAAATTGCCTTTAAGATGCTCCGGCAAGATTTCAACTCTTCAATAGCTGCTGCAGAGAATCTTCTCCAAATATGTTCAAGGATGAAAGCTAACTTCAACAAGGCATCATGGATATCTCCAAGGCTGGCACACGAGATGTTCTTCAACAGTTCCGCTTCAATGGAAGGGAGCAACTCCAAAACTGGTATCAAGTCTATCAAGGTTGCCTTCCAATTTTGCCACCGAATGCTCTTCAAAAACTTCACTTGTCCAATGTAACGTTCCAAGAGTACTCTGTCTAAAGTTTCTAAATGTTTCCAAGAATGTGACTGTCCAATGCTACTATCCTTCCATATGACTGCTCCACGGTATTCAATATGTATCTTCAAAAGACATCACGTCCCAATCATCTAAATACTTTCCAAGACTTCTATTCATTCCATAACTAGCAGTGTCGAGGTGTTAAGGCCAGGTCCAAATTCCACAATTCTGAGTTATTTCAAAGGATGTTTGTCTCCACAATTGAGGACCAAGTTATTATAGTTCTGAGGTATATATATAACTCTCCAATAGTGCACAAAACTTTTATATGTCCGAGTTCTAAAGCTGCACTAGAAGGCTGACCACACGGTGATTATTGCATTTAGGTGCTGTCTGATACACAAATCCAAGGTGCTGAAGGTATCCGAGCTTTCCTTGTCACAGGTTTTCTGTTTGAGCCTCAGTTTAGCTGAACAGAATCTTATCACAATGCTGCAAAAATGGTTCCTTCACTCTATAACACCTTCTAGCAAGCAATACAGGTACTGTCCAGAAGTCTGAGGTAGTGAACACTGTTTTGGTCACAAGTTCAAAGGTTTTTGTGTAGCCCTTTGTCACAGATCAAAAGGTTTCCAGCCCTTAGTCACAGGTCCGAGGTACTGTGAGGGTTTTACTTGATGTTTTACAGCTCCTTATCATAGATTTTTAACCCAATCACTTATCTTCAAAAAACTCCTCAGTGGTTCCACAATGCTGCAAAAAGTTTCAGCAATATAATCTGAGATCTCTTGAGCTTCCCCTTAAGAAATTGCCCAGCAAAAGAGTTTTAACTCCTCCTCGGCCTCCTGTAGGTTCCATCTGAAATTCTGTCTTTTTTTACCGAAATTTTTCCTGCCAAGAATGAGGAGTTACACCTATATTTTTAATAGTTTCGACCTCTATGAAAGGACGTGACAGTTGGGTGAAGGAGCCAACATGAGGAATTGAGTTTAGGTATGCTAGAAATAAAAATATAATATTAAAACT
Source organism: Pinus albicaulis (assembly GCA_034641835.2). NCBI lineage: Eukaryota > Viridiplantae > Streptophyta > Pinopsida > Pinales > Pinaceae > Pinus > Pinus albicaulis. Next base: position 112,110,853 of record CM076579.1, read on the forward strand.
TGAAAATTCATTTTCTCTTCAACTACTGGGAATTTTCGGGGCAAGTGATAGCTCATTAGAAAGATAAAAATATACTCTAAGATGGCATAGGAGTCAATTTGGAAGGATGCCTCTAAGGTGCTAAAAAACATTTTTTCTTTGTGACTGTCCTTAATTTTTGTGTGCAGAAAGTGAATAGGACAGCATGGCTTCTCCTTTGTTTTTCTTCTCTATTGTTTGGCTTATCAATCATAGGATCATAGTGTCATCATGTAGGACATCCATGTCATCATGATAGGTATAGCATCATGTATTCAATAATATTGCAGTAATATGTCATAATGCAGCATCATCATTAGGAAAGTTCTAAGATAGTAAGATAGTCTTCCAACCACCAAATGAGATAAAGTGCATGCAACATTAGATCAAGTACTTCTTAGGGCTTCCTTCATTAGTGGTTTGACTTCTTCATTGATGGTATCCTAGTCAACCAAGAGTCATGGCATCATCATCTGGAACTAGACATCTCAAGAATATTGACATCTCAGTCAAAGCCATATTGACATCAATGACAACCTTGATTAACAATCTTCCCCTTTTACATCAATGGCAAACGGGGTGCCCAAATGCTCCCCCTCTCACACTGCTTCATGCTGCTCCCCCTGTCACAGTACTCTTTCTTCTGGCAATGTGGTCCATGACTGATGTGTTTGCATCTCTTCATGTTATGAACCATCTCCCCCTTCCTCTACAAGCTCCTCTATCTCATGAAGGATTGCTCGCCTTGTGTGATCAAGTAGAAGACATCATCATAATATCATGATTCAATGGAGTTACTTTCGAGGGATGATCTATCAAGATTGTCCATGTGTAACTCATCAAGGATTTCATAGGGCCCACTCATGGATCACTTTCTGCAAGAATACTCTAGAAACACAAAGCTCCCCCTAACTGTATGCATGGTTTCCTTTCAGGCAGAGTCTCGTCATCAAATACCTGGAATATCAAGGATGATTATCAAGGTTGTTGTTGGCTGGAAAGTTCAAGAGATTTTCAGATTCAACTTGTTTCCTTTTCCATACTTATGTAACTTTCTTCGCTGGCTTGGTTGTCATGGTTTTAGCTTGTTTAGGAACCCAAGTCAAGTTACAATCACGAGCCATATGTCCAATGTTATGGAAATTGAAGCATTCCATCTTATTCGTGAGTGAAGAAGTATGAGTTCTTGCAAAGTTGCTTCTAGGAGATTGACAAGGACCATTATATTTGTCCTTATGGTATGCCCTACAATCCTTTGCCATGTGCCCAAAATTTGTACAAGAATAACAACAACCAAAAAATATACTTTTGTACCTGGAGGATGGAGATTGCCTTGATGTACTTCTAAAATAATTCTATCTTGGGAACCTTTACTCAAATTTATTGCCTCTAGCATTCTTGACACCATCAACATATCTTCTTGGAGTAGTGTTTCTTCCAATGTCATCTTGACTCTTCTTCTTGCCTTTGCTGGAACTGGAGGCATCAATATTTCTTCTGAGCTTTTCCACATCCTTGTTGTTTGAAGCATTAGGGATTGCATCATTCTTGTTTGAAGATTCACCTGCATAACCAAGACCCGATTTATCAAGAGGAGATCTTTGATGACTCAAGATGTCTTCTAGGGTTTGGGAGCTCTTTAGGCTCTTGTTTAGGATCAACTTCCTTTTTAAGGATATCAATTTCATCTTTCATTTTCTTGCATTCTTCATCCTTCTTTGATAGGTCGATCTCCATTTCTCCCTTCATCTTGGTTGCTTCAAATGATTGGGCCTTGAGAAGATTGATGTCTAATTTTAGTTTGAAGATTTCTTCATTCTTTTCTTCTAGTGGGCACATCATGATGTTTCTCTCCTTTTTTGCTTCATCAACTTGTCCTTCTATGAATGCCAAAGTTTCCATCACCTTCTCGGCTCCTTGTGCTTGTTTCCTTGCTTCTTCTAGTTGAGATCTCAGACAAGAGACTTCTTCCTTGTATTGACCAATCTCTGCTTCAAGATTGTTCATGCTCTTAAGTCTTTGTTCAAGGTGGCTTGACACAGTTTCTTCCCTTTTCTTTGCCTTATCCAATTGATTTGTCATAGATATGACTTCTTCATGATGTTTTCTTTTGTTTTGATGAAATTCCTCTTTAATTTTGGTAGGCTCCTCATCTCTTTCTTGTACTTGAAGCTTGACAAAGTCAACTTCCTTCCTTGTCTTGTCTTGGTTACCATCTTGTGCTTTCTTCTTAAGTTCCTCATTTGTCTTTTTCAAACTGTTAATCTCTTCCATGGAAGCCATAAGTTTATTCAGGAGATCTTCTTCAAAGTCTTCTTTGTTCTCTTCATCTTCTAAGTCTTCTTTAGCCTTGTTCTCATCTCTCTTATCTTCAGCTTCCTTGATGTATTCTGGACTTCTTTCTTGTTTTCCATCATCTTCTTGACTAGAGATCATTGTCAACGCTCCTTTTGAGTGAAGATCATGAAGTTAGTTGTGAAATTTTCAAGAGGAAAATATTCCTGCAATACTTGGTTTATTTCTCCTACTTATGAGATAAGTTATTTACAGATGCTTCTGTAAATTCTGAAACAAACACATTTGCAGATCTTCACTATTGTTAAGAGCATAAGAATAGAAAGATAATTTACAACAATAGCACAATAGAAATAACCATATGAACACAGATGTTTTTGAACAATTGTCCCCGGCAAAACCCAATGTGGGAAAAATGTTGCAGTAGATGAGGGCTTTATATTTATCTTCAGAAATGGAAAGTACATTTACAGGAGTCTGATGAGCAGAGAAAAATTAGCAAACACTTGGCTAAATTTTCTAGACCTCCCAGAAAATTTTCGGACCCTCGGGGTGACCTCCTTCACCCTGTACGTCATCCAGCGTGAATGCTCTGCGCAGTCCCTCTCTGGACTGCGTGATTTTGCGTGGAGGGGTTTTTGCTACTGATCAGCTCATCCTTCATTTCACCCTCCTGAGCTATGCTTCCCGATAACTAACTCCTCCCTCCTCCTTCTGCTTCTGCAACCCAGCCTCTACAAACTCACCCACTGAAATCAATTTCCCTTGCTTCAGAATCGATTTCCTTCGGGTACTGAGAGTGTCCCCAGCTTGATTTCCAAATGGCCATCAAGTCTCTTCTTATAGTCTTCTCGCTGATGAATCAACGGCCAAGATTATATCTTTAATCAATGGCTTCAATTAAAAGATTACTTGATTTTCGTCTTCTACAAGATTCACACTCTACTTAATTAATACCCTTTAATTATTTAATTTCCCTAAGTTTATACTTAGGGTTGGCATTAAAATAATTAATTATTTTAATAAAGTCATATACGAGTGGAATTTCCACAAATGATTTCTGGGTTCTCTGGATCACTGATGTCTAAGCCTCTCTACCAAAAATGAGACTTAGAACACTTTCTGATGCTACGGAAATCAACACTCCCTCTTCGCGAGGAAAGTGTTTACACAAGATACTGTTGTACTGCTCTGACTCTACATCATCTACTGCGTTGATGGTGTCCTCGCTGTTGCCCCTCACCTCTGCGCTGTTGCTTCCTATACTGTTGCCCTGTCACTGCAACATCCGTACTGCAGCTCCCTCTTCTTCTGAAGACCACCCTTTCCTCTAGTGGAATGGATTCTCGACCATCCCCATCTTCTCTCTGAAGTAAGTGAACTTGGTCTTACTTAGAGCCTTTGTGAGGATATCTGCTACTTGTCCATTTGTAGGAGTGTATCGCAACTATACTGCTCCTTTCTGGACATAGTCCCTGATAAAGTGACACCGAATGTCAATGTGCTTTGACCGGTCATGAAACACATGATTTTAAGACAGCGTGATGCAACTTTGCTTATCACACATAATCTCGGTCGGTTCTATCCGCTTCTTGAGTAAGTTCAAGAGCAATTTGCAGAGCCATATGGCCTTGCACGAAGCTGTTCTTGTTGCCATGTACTCTGCCTCGGCTGACCTCAATGCTACGGACTTCTGTTTCTTACTGCACCAAGAGGTCATTCCTGATCTGAGACTGAAACAGTACCCACTGGTACTTTTCCGTTCTACTGTGCTTCTAGCCCAGTCTGCATCTGTGAACCCACTCAACTGGATCTCATTTCCCTTGGTGTACTTTAGCCCAAACTCGATTGTCCCTCTCAAGTATCTGAGAATATGTTTGGCTACTGCCCATTGAGCCCTCTTTGGTTCCACCATGAACTGCCTGAAAGTATTCACTACATAACAAATGTTTGGTCTCGTGTTGACCAGATACATCAATGACCTGATGAGTTGTCTGTACAATGTGGGACCAGCCTCATCATCCTCTGATGTGTCTATCTTCTTCCAGTTAGTAATCATTGGCGTGGCCATGGGTCTATAGTCTTCCATCTGAAATCTTTTCAGAGTCTCTGTTATGTATCTTCCTTGTCCTAGGAAGATTTCCCCTTCCTACTGCCGAACTTCTAAACCAAGAAAATAGTGCATCCGCCCAAGATCCTTCATGTCGAATTTTGTTGCCAGATTCTCCTTGTCGTCTTTGATGAGCTTGGATGACCCGGTCAAAAAAAAGTCATCCACATATAGAACAAGAATAAGCGGCTCCTCTCCTACTCTTAAGTAGTATAATTTGGGATCTGCGTCACTCTTGACGAACCCCATCTTCTGCAAGTAGCCATCAATCCGACCACACCATGCCCTGGGGGCTTGTTTCAAGCCATACAAGGCTTTCTTAAGTCTGCAAACGTGAACCCTCTGCTCATGTGTTTCGAAGCCCTCTGGCTGCTCCATGTACACTTCGTCCTCTATCACACCATTCAAGAACGCAGTCTTGACATCCATTTGGTGAATCTCCCATCCCATCTATGCTGCCAGAGAGACGATGCATCTGATAGAATTGTATAGTGCTACTGGAGCAAAGGTTTCTTCATAGTCAATGCCTTCCTGCTAGGCATACCCCTTTGCTACAAATCTTTCTTTGAATTTCTCTATACTGCCATCTGCAGCATATTTGATCTTGTAGATCCATCTGCATCCTACAACAGATCTGTCTTGTGGTCTAGGGACTACTTCCCAGACATCATTTGTCATGATGGAGCTATACTCCTCCACCATGGCATCTACCCATACCTGATGTTGAGCTGCTTCTCGAAAGGTAGAAGGCTCTCCAACTTGAGCTACCAACGCCTGATATCTGTCAGGTTGTTTCCTTATCCTCTTCCCTTCTCTAGGTGCTCCAACAAATCCTTCTGCATCTCTAAGAATCTGTTGGAGTTCTCTGGTCGGTCTCCCATCAGTGGTGGGCGGTCTCACTTGTTTTTCCTCCTGTTCTTCGTCGGAGGAGCTTCCCTCAGAAAAATTATGCCTTGGAGAGGCACTAGACCTCTCCTCCATAGGTCGTTGAGGTTGTACCAGTGGGTCTTCCTCAATCTGCGAATCTATGGCCATCTCTCAAGATTTTCTAAAGGCTTTCACCTCCAAGAATTTTACATCCCTTCTTACCACGACTTTCCAACTCTCTGGAATATAGACACGGTATGCCTTTGCATTCTCACTGTAGCCCATCAAAAAACCCTTTTCTGCAGTTTGATCCAACTTCTTCCTCTTTTCGTCTAGAACATGGCAGTATGCTATGCTGCCGAATATCCTGATGTGGCTCACTTCTGGCTTGTTGCTTGTGAACACACTTTCGGGAGTAACCTTCCCTAAAGCTCTATTGGGAACTCCGTTCTAAATATAAACTGTTGGTTGCAGGCCTCTGTCCATAAGAATTTGGGCATCTTCTGGTCATACAACATTGCCCTTACAGCGTCTATTATGGTTCGATTTTTCCGTTCTGCAACTCCATTTTGCTCTAGATTGTAAGGAGCTATCCACTCTCTCTTGATGTTGTCTTATGCATAGAAATTTGTGAAGTCTTTATTAATATATTCTCCACCGTTATCTGACCTCAACTTCTTGATCTTCTTTCATGTAGAGTTCACCAATGCTTTGAAATCTTTAAACCGATTAATGACTTCATCTTTGGTCTTCAAAAAACAGATCAAGTTTTCCTGGAATAATCATCAATGAAGGTGGCAAAATACTTTGCCCCACTGAGAGTTATAGTGGACATCAGACCACAAATGTCAGTGTGTATTAACTCTAATACACCTTTGGCTCTGTTGCTGCTTCTTGGAAATGTTGCCTTAGTGTACTTCCCTAGTACGCATCCCCTGCAAACTTCGTCTTTCTTTGTGTTGAGTTCAGGAGCCCCTATGACAGTGTTTTTGAGAATCCCCAAGGCTTCATGATGTAGATGCCCCATCCTTCTGTGCCATAACTCATTCGGATCTCTATCATCTGTGCTGCGGATCGGGGCCACCGGAGATTCAAGCTAGAGCTTATATAGCTTGTGACTCCTTGCTCCAATTTATGCATTTTTTCTCCAATTAGGGCGTTTGACATACACCTTATCTTGAATAAAGTATACGTAGTAGCCCTTGTTTTGAAGTTGAGACACCGAGAGTAAATTCATCCCCAACCCTGGTACATGCAGAACATTCGTGGCTCAAATCTTGTTCCCATTCTCCGTCTGAAATGTTACGGTACCTCTCCCGATGGGGGTACATTTTGTCTTATTTCCAATAGTTATTTGGAAATTCATCTACTCTTCTTGATAACTCGAAAAACATTCTCAAACCTCCGTCACATGAGCAGATGCTCCACTGTCAATATACCAAACACTTGGAGGAGTTGTGCTTGACACACATGCAACATCCTCCTCTAGTCTGGATGCCAGCACCTTCATGTCATGTTCTCTCTACATTTCTGTGTGCTCTGGAGGACTGCGTGAGTCCCTTTGACTGCGTGAACCCTTCCTTTGGTCCATAGCAGATCCTCCCTTCATGTTTTTAGCCCTTTGCTCTGATACCATGTGAAATTTTCAAGAGGAAAATATTTCTGCAATACTTGGTTTATTTCTCCTACTTATGAGATAAGTTATTTACAGATGCTTCAGTAAATTCTGAAATAAACACATTTGTAGATCTTCACTATTGTTAAGAGCATAAAAACAGAAAGATAATTTACACCAATAGCACAATAGAAATAACCATATGAACACAGATGTTTTTGGACAATTGTCCCCGGAAAAACCCAATGTGGGAAAACCGGGGCAGCAGACGAGGGTTTTATATTTAACTTCAGAAATGGAAAGTACATTTACAGGAGTCTGATGAGCAGAGAAAAATTAGCAAAAACCTGGCTGAATTTTCTAGACCTCGCAGACAATTTTCGAACCCTCGAGTTGACCTCCTTCACCTTCTACGTCATCCACGTGAATGCTCTGTGCAGTCCCTCTCTAGACTGTGTGATTATGCGTAGAGGGGTTCTTGCTGTTGATCAGCTCACCCTTCCCTTTACCCTCCTAAGTTCTACTTCCCAATAACTGAGTCCTCCCTCCTCCTTTTCCTTCTGCAACCCAGCCTCTACAAACTCACCCACTGAAATTAATTTCCTTCGGGTACTGAGAGTGTCCTCGGCTTGATTTCCAAATGGCCCTCAAGTCTCTTTTTATATTATTCTCACTGATGAGTCAACGGCCAAGATTATATCTTTAATCAATGGCTTAGATTAAAATATTACTTGATCTTTGTCTTCTAGAAGATTCACACTTTGCTTAATTAATACCCTTTAATTATTTAATTTCCCTAAGTTTATATTTAGGGTTGGCATTAAAATAATTAATTATTTTAATAAAGTCATATCCGAGTGGAATTTCCACAAACAATTTTTGGGTTCTTTGGATCACTGATGTCTAAGCCTCTCTACCAAAAATGAGACTTGGAACACTTTCCAATGCCATAGAAATCAACAATCTACAATGTACAAGCTACCAAGTGGGCAGACCTTCTCTTTGAGCATATAATGAGCCTAAGCAATGACAACTGAATAGTGAGTAGCAAGAGTTGATGAGGTTGAAGTGGCAAGTGAGAAGACCTTTTTTGATCAAATAAAGAGAACCAACATGTAGCAAATCAAGTCTAAAGAGCCAAGTCAAGAAGTCGTGTTGAAGAGCAGAAAGTTAAGGTGTACAGGTCAGGGGGTCATGATCAAGCTTGAAGGTGCAAACCTAAGGATTGCATGGTTAGATGACAAATCCAAAATTTGTTGAGTACCAAAAATTATTGATGACAAATCCAAGGAACAACTTGAAGTGGGTTGGTGCCTATAGTTTACTAAGTTGGTGCTCAGCTAGGGGGGATTGGTGTCTCTTGTAGGTTGGTGCCTACATTTGTTGAGTTGGTGCCTAGCTAGGGGAATGAAATCTCCTATAAGTTGGTGTCTACAAAAGTTGTAAGTTGATGCTTACTTTGTACAAAGTTTACAAAATATTTACAAAGAAAATATGTATGAGTTTCTTATGAAAAGATCTTTATTTCATGACTTTATGTGCATCAAATATTTTTAAAGATAAAAATAGTTAAAAATTAATGAAATACTAATTCACCCCCCCTCCCCTCTCAATATTTTCAATAATTGATATCAGAACCAATACCTTTAGACACAGCCTAACAGTAGGAAGTTAGACCTTAAAAACACATATGGCAAAGTCAAGAAGGCGTGACTCCAAACCCCCAAAAGAAGTCTCCTCCATAGCCGTGAATATAGAATAGTTTAAAGAAGATGAAGACAATCATAAGAGACAGACAGATCTAGAAGAAGATTACACCATTGAGCCTAAAGCAAAATGCATGGTTGCTCAACAACAAATAGTCAAGCTCAGAAAAGAAAGTATATTTGGTGGCACAAAAATAATTAAAAAATTGGGCTAATCTGACTACTGCGTTGACCGCAACATTGATTGCAAATTTGACTGAAGTTTGACCACAGCATTGACCAAGTTTGACTAAGAAATTACGGAATATTTTGGGATGAATTTGACTATTTCATGAGGTCGAGTTTGACTGGCTTTGACCGAGCTCCATTGGGAGACATTTTGTTGGTTTCACCAGCGTTGACTTTGTTGGCTAAGGCATCTTGTTGACTACTAAAAATTGTTCTCTCTCTCTCTGTTGAATTTGAAGAATAATAAGAAGATTTGATCAAAGGGTTTTCCTCGCATTGGGGTTTTTCCCTGGCATCCGCCAAATTATTGTGTCCTCTTGTCTTGGCTGTCTTGGCTTGTCTTCTGGTTATCTATTTATGTTCTATCAACATTTACTGTTTTGCTAAACAGGAAATTGAATTGGGCCAATAAGGAAGATTGAAGTAAATTGCTCTAAGCATAGAACATACCATCGTTAACTAAAATTAACATGTAACCTATAAGGCATGGTCAACTCTTTAATAATTGCTTCCTTGGGAAAGTAATCAAACACCTTAGATGTGTACTCTCCATAATTAAGGCTCAATACCTTCGTCTTCTTACCTCCACATGAGATTTAAACTCTCATTTTCTGCAAGAGCCTTAGACCCTTGAAACATACTAAAGAACTCATCCCTAATCTCTATAAAAATGAATCAAAGTCTTTCTACAAATCATCAATAAATGAAACATAATAAAATTTATGTAAGTTGATGACATAGGTCCGCCATACATATGAATGGATGAAATCAAGAATCCTTCTCAATCTATGTTCATTGCTAACAAAAAGTAGTCATGCCATACTTGTCAAGCACACAACCCTTCGCACTCTCATGTCTTCTCTATCTCAAAGTTTAATAATTGTTGCACCATGTCTTTCTAGAGAGGCAGCTCATATTGCAAGGGATCAAATATCTCATGCCAAAGTTTACACAAGTTATTAGTGTCATGCATAAGTCCTATGTGATCAAATAAGCAAGCAACTTGTAAAGCCCACCTTCCACATAACTCTAGACAAATTCGACCATGATCCTCGCTATGATCTCGCATACATTTTGCAATGAACCTAACAATGATTCCCACATTCATGTCCCTTTCCCATTTCTTTTCCTACTAGTAGTAGTATTGTTACTACTAACATTACATGTAACCAAGTTGGTTCTTGACATAGATTATAATGTACAAATGGATGCACAAAAAGAAATATGTAGGAAACGTTTGGTTCTACCCAAATGTAGCTTGTAGTATTTTCCAGATGCTCGCATTAGGATACTCTAGTTAACGTTATTGTTGTGTATGACCCCAATTTCCAAGCCCCTTCTATATCTCTCAAGGGTAGAAATTTGATAAAGGTTATCTCATGTGGACAGGATCCTTTACCAGGCCAAACTAGTTGCACTGTCAATTCATTGAACATCTAGACTAGTGCATTAGAAAGATGTTTCCTAAATAGATTAAGATTTTGTCCATCAACAAATTAAGAAGGCCCCAAATGTTATACATATAAATTGAGTATAAGGTTGAAGGATTTTGGCAACCACGCCCCTTAGAGCTAAAATCTTGCTATCAAGCGTTGAACCAAACCTAAAATGCTTCTAGATGTACAAGCTCTCCAAGAAGCACAATAGGTTGGAACTTGGCACAAAAGCAATTGAATTAATTGACTTCGCACACCACAAAATTTATTAGGAACTAAGATTTTCCATCAAACTAGACAAGGCTGATCACTGATCTAATATTAAGATAAATCATTGAAACCAAAAAAAAAAAAAACCAATATTCAGAATTAAACCTTATTTGGTTAGAGAGAGTTATTGAGTTATTGAATTAGTAGCACCACAAGGATACGATGTTCTTATTTATGAGCATAGTAGTTGCTTTTACTTGACTTTCTTTGGTCTTTTTATTCCATCGTCGATCATCTATGGGGATTGTATACTGAAACAATTTACTACCTACACATCATTTGCCACTATTTTATCTTGGAATCTAATGAAACAAGAGCCAAATGCGAATCGTGGTAAGCAGCACTCCCAATCTAATGAGGCACTGCTGTTTAAACTGAGATACAACCCAACGTTTACGTTGAAACTTAAATCTAACATGCACTGCAGGAACCGAACTCTCGACAAAAGATCTATCTGAAATGGGGTTTAGGCAAGATGTATATTCTAAAAGTCAAACCAAAAATATCCCTGATAAGTATGATCGGAACTTTATTGAATGCAATGTCCTTGTAGCACTTGGCTAATGCTTAGGGCTCCTGACATTCTGTACCTTGCAACTAAATCTCGGTTAGCCGTAATGTTATTTTTTAACTTTTAATTGTGTGGCCATGTATAGGAGATTTGTAGCTATAAGCTTCAGATAACACAAACCCACGACTAAGGATAAATCCACACAATCTCAATATGCAAGTGTCAGAAGAATCACCTAATTTATATCTGATTTTTATGGCTCGGCGATTCTTTTGCCGATTTTTCATTGCTGGGCCATTTTCAACACTTTATTTTTTTACTTTTTGCTGATTTTTTTAATCTTTGGACGCTTGTCGTACTCCCCGCATGAATTTTGCGACTTTCCGAAAACCCAACCGCACACACACATCCCAAATGCACCTAGATGGTATCTAGAACCGCCACTTTTGGCACATTGGCATTACAACCTACTAGAATGAAAAAGCTAACTTTAGTAGTTGACGCATTACCAAAGACACGGGTTTTGGCTTTTCGTTAGAGATCCACATAAAGCTTTCGAGTTCCTTACTGGTCAGAGTTCAAATCTTATATAGATCACAAATAACCCATGCATTATTATCGACAAGAACCAAAAATAAAAATAAACAGAAAGAAAACAAAAGGCCCGTCGTCTTTGCACCAAATAACAAACCTTCAAAATATCATGACCACAACATCATTTTCTAATTTTCTCCACATAGATCGGATCATAACGATCTATTTTCATATGATACCCAACACCAAATTAACCGTGAGTAAGATATATGAAGTGCTATTTCGAACATTGGACGCAACAGTAAAAATACAGAAATCAAAGTAAATTTAGCTAAAGGAAGCATCCTCTTAAAGATTTACAGGGATCGGGGTGAAAAACGCAAGGTAAATGGTAATATAAAGATCAGAAAAGATATATACATACCGTAAGCTTTGACCCGAAATTTAGAAGAACCGCCACGCTTGTTCGTTAAGCCCAAATTCATTCTCTTTTCCATGCATATCTTTCGTGATCCCCACAATGAAGATTTCAAACCAACTGCGCCCTTCGAAATTTTAGCCGAAGGTCCCTCTGTCACCGCCAAATTTAGTGGCCTGGCGGATGATCCGCTTGAAAAGGTTCTCCATCCCTGGACCCGATTGCGCCCCTCCAAAGGCAAGAAAATTTTGCTTCCTGCAATAGCCTGCATTTTCTCCCCGGTTCTTCTTCTTCCTGCAAAGCGTACCAAATTAGAGGCGAATATCTCCGCCAAATTTAGAGGCAGACCGATCAGAAAAAACGCAGAGCCAGTTAAAATAAAAGGTGATCTCAGAGAAGCGAGAAGTTACACGGAAAGAAGACGAAGAGACCAAATAAAAGCTGAGCGTTTTCGGAACGTTTATTTAACCGGCCAACTCCACGCCGCCTTCTTCGGTCCCTGCCGGATCACGGGATGTCTTAATGCCGGAAAATTTTACAATAGGGGCTCTGTACCAAACAAAAATATTTTTAAATAGTTAGTCCGTAAATGAAAATATTTATATATTTAGTGATTTTCTTTGATATTTATTTTACGGTGCTAAAGAGCGTCAAGTGTCGGGGATTTCTATTTTGGCGAACGGGCAGGCAATAGACGGAAATTGGCGCTAGATTTGGTGCTAAATGAAGATGGAGATGATTTCAAGATAATCCATGGGGGAGCACGTGGTTGGTGGGTGGGCAGGTTGTTACCGTCACTTCCAGTCGGTTGCCGGTGGACGTACGGGCAGGGAAAAGTGTGAGAATTCGTCCGTTGGATCCGGTGAGGCCGTATCTACCGTCGATTTGGTGACGACATGGCTTTTTGAATCTTGACCAGCCTTTTTTTCCAATTTATTTTAGTAATCTAGGTTTAATGCTTTGCGGCAGCGCCCCACGAGCTCCGCTAATTTGGTGACCATTGCTGCTCGTCTCTGGTCTCGAGTTCGAATCACTTTTCAGCTTTTACACCGTAACAAGTAGTTTTACAAAAAGGGGCGGAGCGGTCTGGGGCATCTCACTATAGTTGACCGGACAATTATATGGTTTTAATTTTTTATTTTTTATTTTTCAAAATAATAAATTAATTGTGTAACAAATTTTAAAAAATTTATAGAATATTTTTTTTTATTTAAATGAATGGGAGTGGGTTAGTTTAAGTATACAAATATTTCGAATAATAAGCAAGAGATTATGAGATTAAGATTTTGAGTTAATTTTTGTTAGGAAATTATTGCACATCATTTGATATTGGAATATGTTTAAAAGTTGTTAAAATTGATGATGATGATGGTGGTGGTGGTGGTTAACGTCTATTGAGACCAATCTTTGGTCTATCGGACCTAAAGAAAAGAGTTATTTAATTTGATTTAAGATTTTATTTCTATGCTCAAAAAGCTTGGAGAGAAGCCTTCCAAGCTCACTATAATTTTGACATCTTAAAAGGCTAGGAAGGTCAGTATTGCAACAAAGATTATGAAATTGAACTCTAATGTGGTTATATGCGGGGCACTCTAAGAGAAAGTGATTTTCATTCTCGATGTTCATATTCTCGCAGAAATGGCAGATCCTTTCCATCCATGGTGTTTTAGGAACTGTCCAACGACCTGTTTCACTATGGAGCTCATGAGAGTTCGTTCTAATCTTGGCTATATTAATTTTCTTCTTTGAGCTAGTTAAAACAGAGAGATATTTTTGATCTTCTAAGGTGGGGTTGATGACCTCCTTATAATACCTTAATTTTCTTTTAGTTGCTAGATCTTTCTCACACCACATTTTTTCTTTGAACTTAGAAGTAACAATTTTTTTAATGTTATTAATGTTTTGCAATGCAACATTCTCGTCAATCTTCCAATGGTTTAACCATGCCTTGGTGTCTTTATACCAACCTGGTTTAAGCCTTAGGTGATTTTGGCTGAAATTTAAAGGTAGCTTAAGAAGTCTATAGTCTCTTATAATCCATTCAATTTATTATTTATGAAACTATTTTAGTAGATTAAATTAGTATTTTGAATTATAAGTAAAAATTTGTGAGATAATTTTTTGGATTAATTGTCTCTATAAATATTGTTGACTTACTCTAGGTTCTTATCAATTTAGAAATTGTCAAATTTGTAATCTATTTATATAGAGTATCATCGTCCAAATTAGTTTGAGTAGATGTGTGTTTTTAATAACAAGTGAGATTATGGTTAATATTTTTTTATGGATATTAGTGACAACAATGTTGTAAATTTAGTGGATTTTACAAAGAGTTAATAAATTATAAAAAATTTAAATCAATCATATTCGAAATGTTATTTAAAAATATAATAATAATAATAATATTATAATAATATTTATTATTATTATTATTTTATTTTTTTATTTATTTGTTTATTTATTTTTATTTTATTTTATTTTGGTTAAAAAAGTTTAAAACTCGAATCTCAATGAATATAACATTTTATTATCAAGTGCTATACCTAATTATATAGTTTTAATTTTTTTTCAAGAATACTTGTTTTTTAATTATTATTTTAGCTATTTTTTTAGAATAAATTAATTTTATAAAAATGGTTTTAATCTTTTTAAAGAATATTTTTGTTTTTTTATTATTATTTTAGTTTCTTTTAAAGAATAAATTAATTTATAACAAATTTAGTGGATTAGTTTAAATAAATAAGTATTTTGAATAATAAGCAAGAGATTATGAGATCAAGTCTTTCCGTTAATTGTCGTTATGGATATTATTGGACATCATTTGATATTTGAATATGTTTAAGGTTGCTAAAATTATTAGATGATGATCGGGTGCTCTGTTAAGGCACTTCTTGATGTGAAGTCATTGTTTCAATTCCCTGCCCCTATCGGGGTGATATGTATTGGACATGATGATGCAGATGTATTCCTACCCAACTTATAATATATATATATATAGTCCATCCAATTTATTTCAAATTTTATTTATGAAATTAGTTGAGTAGATTAAATTAGTGTTTTGAATGATAAGTAAAAGATTTGTAGGATCAAGTCTTTGGGTTGATTGCTTTTATAGATATTATTGATAGCATTTGATGTTCCTAACAATTTAGAAATTGTAGAAAGTATTGGACATGATGATGAAGTTGTATTCCTACCCAGCCTACAAAAAAAAAAATTATAATCCATCCAATTTATTTCAAAAATTACTCATGAAATTATTTGAGTAGATTAAATTAGTGTTTTGAATGATAAGTAAAATATTTGTACGATAAGTCCCTGGGTTGATTGCTTTTATAGATATTATTGATAGCATTTGATGTTCCTAACAATTTAGAAATTGTTGAAATTGTAACCCTATTTATCTCGAATATCATCCTCGAAATTAACTTGAATAGAATATTATTTTTAATAATATGTAAGAGTTTGTGAGATGAAGTCCTCGAATTAGTTACCTTTATGGATATCATTGATGTCACTTGATGTTCATGTGAGGTTCATGTGAGTTTAGAGATTGCCAAAACTACAATCTGATTTAATCAAAATATCATTCTCGAAATTAGTTTTAGTAGATGAATGTTTTTGGTAATAAGTAAGAGATTGTGGAATCAAGTCTTCAAGGTAATTATCTTGATGGGTATTATTAATGTCACTTGATGTTGTAAATTCACTTGATGTTAGAATGAGTTTAAAAGTTACAAAAACTTTAAATCGGTCATCTTCGAAATAAGGAATAATGTTTCTATTTTATTTATAAAAAAAAAATAATAACATTATAAATATTATCAACCATGCTATTAATTAAAAATTATCATTTTATGGGGGAGGCAGGAGTGGGGGGTTTTATTTAGCCTCGACGGAAAATTTATATTGCAATATGCATGGGGACTTAGCCTAGTGACCAACAATCAAGTTGAGTATCTCACTTTATGGAAGGGATTGGAAATATCTATTGAAAAGAAAATCTTCAACCTATTAGTTTATGGAGACTCAATGTTAGTCATTCGACAAATGACCAAGGCCAAGAAGGCGATATGCTCAAATTTGTATCCCTTGGATCAGAGGATCCTCGTCTTCGCCTCTCAGTTTGAGCAACTAGATCTTTTTCACGTGTACAGGTAGTTGAACTCAGTTGCAGACGTTTTGGCTAAAAAAGGTTGCACATTACGTCAAGGTAGATTGGAATTGGATCACAAACTTAGCAATTTCCTGATCCCTTAGCTATGATTGGTTTTCTACGAGGCAATCCGAATAGATTGGGTGAGGTCCTTAGTCTTACTTTTGCAAGAGACCTAACCCATAATATTTAAGGATGACAAGTTGTTCGCATTGGTAAAATTCACCTGTAAGCCCCCAATTTTCATGTGGTCCCAATTTTTTCCCGATGCGACTTCAAGTGGCCCACATCACTACACTCTTGAGCTTGCCCTCTTTCCAACCATACTACTCTTAAGTTAGCTCAAAATTTGACCAGAGATAGTGTATGTGTGGTACCAGGTCTCAATTTATGGTTGCGGAGAAGGCAGTGGAGAGAGTCAAAGCTCTCGAGAATATATTCGGTGGCATTTGGGCATCCATTAACAAACTCACAATTGCATTGACTGCCCTACAGATGTCTCACGAACCCATACAGGAAGAACATAGCGTCAATGCACACGTAGAAGAATAATCGAGCTATCACATTCATTTCCATGGAGGTCACCAATATTCGAGCCATCAGACACCCAAGTTAGACATGTACAAATTTGATGACTCTAACCCGGCAGTATGGGTGGCACAAATGTAACAATGTTTCTGCCTTAACAGTATCTAGGAAGATGAAACTAAACTACATGTGGGACCTCTTTACTTGGACCAAGAACAATGGAAATGGTGGCAGTGGCATCAGAAATGCTATCCGATGAGGGAAAATTGGAACATGTTCTCGAAAGCCATTTATGGCCACTTTGATTGGGAATCTCACTTTTTAGGTCATCTCACTAAGCTCATGAAAACAGGTATAGTAAGGGACTACATTGCAGCATTTGAACAATTGGTCATCCAGACTAAAGGACTAGAAGATGCCTTTTACTTTGAATGTTTCATCAATGGCTCAAAGGAAGTTATCCAAGCCCATGTCAGAATGCATCACCCAGATACTTGGTTGGAAGCATGCAATAAGGCATTAGAGGTAGAAGTCGCTTTAAATGCCCAATCCAATCATCCAAATTTTGTCGCACGAGCATGTCCCACCCCGGCTATGGGCCCCACCCAAACACTTAAGGTTCAAAAAGTGTCACCGACAAAAGTGGTCAAAAGAAGGAAACAATGGCTCTACTACTATTGTGATGACAAATACTCCCCAAGACATAAATCCAAGGAACCAAAATTCTTTCAAATTGACGTTACTGAAAACAACTCCACTGATGAAGCTCCAGCCACTGAAGTGACTGAGGAGGTAGAGGGTGAACCCCTAACAACCCCATACACTGATACTCTAGCTACCCCAGATGAGTCAGTTATCTCACTCCATTCCCTGGCCGACATTTCTTCTCCCCAGACTCTCAAAATCTGAGGTTTTATTAAACATCGACCAATAGTGGTGTTGATCGATAGTGGAAACATAAGAGTAGAAGAAGTAGTACATTGTTTTTTCAGGGCGGTATCTAATTTATGATTCCTTTTCATTGATGGGGGGACCATGAAATTTGAGGGCCGTTGTGAAAATATTAAGCTCCAAATGGGGGATTATCACCTCAAAACCCACATGTTTTCAATTGAAATGGGCGGTTGTGACATTGTTTGTGGTGTTGAATGGATCCGCACACTAGGCCCTATCACAATGGACTTCCAGGAGTTACATATGATCTTTAAGCAGAACGACCACACTCATACACTGTGTGGACTCCAGGAAGGTGCTCCCACTATCATCAGTTCGCATCAAATGGAGAATCATTAAAAAAGGGCCATCATGGGATAATAGCACAATTTAATGTCATTCATGTCATTGAATCCACTCCTCCTCCCATTCATCCTGATATGCAATAGGTATTAGATAGCCAACAATGGGTATTCAACAAACCTAAGGAGCTCCCACCCTCTAGGGGTGAACATGATCATAACATCCCTTTACTACTAAGTACCCAGCTGCCAAATGTCTGACCCTATCGATATCATTTTTCCCAAAATAATGAAATTGAAAAAATAATCAAGGAACTCCTTGAAGTAGGTGTTATTCGTCCCAACACCAACCCTTATTCATCTTCGACGGTCATGGCTCTAAATAAATATGGTGAATGGCGCACATGTCTAGACTTTAGGGCCCTTAACGAGCTCACTGTCAAGGACAAATTTCCTATCCTAGTAGTTGATGATCTACTTGATGAACTACATGGTGCCAGATTTTTTACCAAGTTGGACCTCTTCTCAAGTTATCACCAAATCCGGATGAAGGAAGTTGACATTCCCAAGAAAAACTTCCGAACTCATGAAGGCCATTATGAATTCTTGGTCATGTTATTTGGTCTCTGTAATGCCCCATCCACTTTTCATAGCCTCACGAACCACCTTCTGAAACCGTATCTCAAAAAATTGTCCTAGTCTTTTTGTACGACATTCTCATCTACAACATAACATCGAACACTCACCTTCAGCATGTTGACCAATTATTGCAACTGCTCCAAGATCATAAACTATTTGTCAAATTATCCAAGTGTTCCTTTAGCATGGAAGAAGTAGAGTATGGAACACATTGTGGGTCATGAAGGAGTGAGGGTTGATCCGAAAAAGATTCAGGTAATGCAAGAATGGCCTCAACCAAAAACCTTTAATACTTTGAGGGGATTCTTGGGTCTCACGGGCTACTATCGCAAATTTGTTGACAATTATGGACGCATTGCCCGGTCCCTCACTAAAATTCTCAATAAAAATTCATTTATTTGGACTGACGTAACTCAATAAGCCTTTTCGGCTC
This sequence comes from Pinus albicaulis, assembly GCA_034641835.2. Taxonomy (NCBI): domain Eukaryota; kingdom Viridiplantae; phylum Streptophyta; class Pinopsida; order Pinales; family Pinaceae; genus Pinus; species Pinus albicaulis. Next base: position 112,129,852 of record CM076579.1, read on the forward strand.
TCAAACAGGCCATGTGCTCCACTCCAGTATTGGCCCTACTAGACTTTACAAAATATTTTGTGATTGAATGACTTTACAAAATCTTTTGTGATTGAATGACTTTACAAAATATTTTGTGATTGAATGTGATGCTTCAAGAATGGGCATTAGCACAGTATTAATGCAAGAAGGTGGACCATTGGCTTTCACGAGTCAACAACTAAGTGGCAAGCATCTGGGTCAATCTACATATGAGAAAGAAATGATGGCCATCTTACATGCAGAAAACACTTGGTGACCATATTTATTGGGGCGTCGTTTCCAAATCCACACTAACCATCATAGCCTAAAATATTTCCTGGAGCAACATCTATCATCGCCACAAAAAAAAAATTGGCTTGCAAAAATGTTGGGATATAATTATGAAATAATTTACAAGAAGGGGTGTGACAATGTAGTGATTGATGCCTTACGGCACCAATTCGAGGATGAGGGCAGCCTTTTATCCCTCTCTCTACCCATACCAAATTCAAGTGAAGAGGCATGTCATGAATGGTTCTCCCACCCCTCTATGTCCCAGCTCATTAATAAATTAATAGAAGATCCTAATTCCTTGTAGGAATACTCTTGGAAGGATGAGGTTCTTCTCTACAAGGATCGGGTAGTGTTATCCCCGACCTCCACCATCAAAACCTACATCTTGGAAGAGTTGCACTCATCTTCGGTTACAGGACATTCAGGCTTTCAGAAGACTTATGCACAAGCACGTCGCTCTTTCTTTTGGACTGGTGTGAAGAACAACATTACTTCTGTAGCTAAATGTGATGTATCCCAATGCAACAAAGGGGAAACGATCAAGCTGTCGGGAACCTTACAACCATTGACTCTCCATGCTTCCGTCTGGACAAATGTTTCCATGGATTTCATTACAGGTCTCCCAAAGTCAGGAAACAAATCATCCATCATGGAGGTTGTTGAAATACTTTCCAAATATGCTCATTTTTGTGCTCTACCACACCCATTCACCCCAACATTGGTGGCTCAAGTTTTCATGGAAAAAATCTTCAAACTGCATGGCATGCTGACTTCCATTGTGTCTGATCAAGACCCCACTTTCACCAACAAATTTTGGTAGGAACTCTTGAAGATACAGGACACACAACTCCAACTGAGTATAGATTATCATCCCCAAACCAATGGTCAAACAAAAGCAATCAATAAATGTTTGGAGACCTATCTGGAGTGCTTAACTTCAGACAAGAAGGATCAATGGGTACAGTGGTTTCCTTTAGCTGAATGATGGTATAATAGTAACTATCACAAAGCCACCAAGATGATGCCACATGAGGCAATGTATGGCCAAATCCCACCTTCACCAGCTTCTTATATCCCCGAATGTTCCAAAGTACAGGCAAATTATCAGATCCTATACAACCGTGTTGCCATGATCGCTAGTATCAAATATAATCTACATCAAGCTCATAACAAACTGAAGCAATAGGCCTACCAACATCATTCTGAGTGTTCATTTCGAGTAGGTGACTAGGTGTTCTTGTGACTCCAATCATATAAGTAGACCTCTCTCAAGGAAAAGGATTGCAAGAAACTAGCACCAAAATTTTATGGGCCTTATCAAGTACTTTAGTGTATAGGAATAGTCACTTTTAAATTGGCCTTGCCGACTACTTCAAAACTCCACCCAGTCTTCCATGTATCATACCTCAAGAAATTTGTGGGAATTAATTATAAGGTTCTAACAAGTCGAGCAGAATTGGACGAGGAAGGCTCACTTTGGCTCCGACCCGAACAGGTCCCCAATACTCATGAATGACATCTTTGCGGCCGCACAATTAAGGAATTATGCATCAAGTGGAAAGACACCTCTCAAGAACATACAATATGAAAACCAACCACTATTCTTCAGCAGTTTCCACAACTTCATCCTTGAGGACAAGGCTGCTTTTGATGGGGGAGGGTATGTTAGGGTCCAATCCTAACCCCTTTATTCATGTAATAATACAAATGGGCCTAGTGAGAGTCATATTTATTTAGTTGAGTCAATAAAGCTCGTAAGCAGTTATTTGCATTAATAATTATTGTAAGTGGTTGACCCACATTATAGAAAAGGGACCACAATTAGTTATAAACAAGCCATAGTTAATAAATAAAGTGGTTAACTCGCATTATGCAAGGGACCACTAGTAGTTAGGGTTTTGGATGTCATTAAGCTATAATTAGTCTTAGATAGCAAGGGAAGAATCATCGAGTCTTATTGTAATTGAGCTCTGCTCTATTGAAGGTTGGCTCCTCAAAGAGGTAAGTGAATATTGTAATCTGCTTCTGAATAATAAAATATCTTTGCATCTTGTCTCAATTCATGTTATATTTCTATTTTTTCTAGCAATATTTCTTTGTATTTCTAGCATTATTTTATTTTTCGTAGGTCAAGTGCATAACATGGTATAAGGATTGATCACTCCCTTTCGAATCTACATTATATATGGTTTTAAGCTTTTCTCTTTCTCAATGTGGTTAAGATAATAAACCATGAAGATCATAAAAGACAATGGACACAAAATATATGCTCTAAGCCAGGGAAAAGCACCTCCAAGGGGAAAATCCAGAAACAACCTATTCTCTTCTAACAAAATCAAATCAAATTAAAAATACAAGACCCAAATACCAAATTCAATACCTCCTCCAAGCACCGAGTCAACCCTCTAATTGATCTCCTTCAAACAAGACAAGGTCTACCAAATTCAACGAAGGTCAACCTCTTCAAATTCTGCTCCAACCAAAGTTTCGGCCCTCAATTCAGGTCTGCAACTTCGCCCTACAATTCTTGGCCCTGTAATTTGCATAAAAACCCTAGACTTTCACATGTGTGGGAAAAAATAGGTCAGATTTGAGATCTTCTTCCTTCGCTTAGTCTTTCCTCTTGTTTCCTAGTCCTTCACCCTTCTTTATTCCTTATTGTTATTGCATATAGAACTTCAGAAGTATGTCCAAAAGAGTCAAACTCTTTTCCTTTATACAACCTTCTCATGAGGTCGAATAGGCCTCTCTTTGGTTATGTTTTCACTGGTAGGGTCGACTTGGTCTTGGAAGTCACTTTGACTTTCTAAACTAAAAAATAACATCTTTTACATTTTATAACTTGCCCAAATGGATCTTATACAAATGATAATGTCTCTCTTGACTCATGCCAAATATTTTCTTGACTTGACAAACCCTAAGAGCATGAAATGCATGCTTGACCTAGATGACCATTCAAATGGAGCTTGAATTCAATGCTAGAAAAATAATATTTTTCTTTATTCTTTTGCTTTTTACATAAGATATACACAATGACATGAGTACAATGACAACCATGAAGACTTAAACTAGTTACATTTTCCAACACTCCCTCTTGACTAGGGAGATATTCATAATTGTACATGTGGTACAATTACATTCTCAAGTTGAAGAGTTCCCATAAGAAGAGTCAGATTGATAAGTCATCTTTAAACATCAATATCGTAACCAACATTGTCAACATAGTAAGACCTTAAATGACAAGCTCTTCTTATATCAAAGCATAACGTTGGCAGGCTTTACGTGAGACACCACACTACCTCATAAGGCACATACTGCATCTGGATGTTCACTAGGCATGTCCTTTTAGGACCATTCTTATATTGGATTCACAATCCTCAAAGAATATCGGTCCTCTTTGGCCACTCTTATCTTGGACACCTGTCTAATCCTCAAAGATTGTTGGTCCACTTCCTATTTTTGATTCTCTATCCTCGAGGAAATCTCATATGCTTATCCAATCCTCCATTATCCTTCCTAGTTCCTTCACTAGACTTATGACTTAGTCCTGGTCTAGTGCACGACACATGGAGAATATGATGTCTAACATCAGTCCCTCTCAACCAAAGAGGAGATCATATTTCCCTTTTGATTATGGAACAGATCCTTGCTCCTTCTCAAACATTTAAGGAGACTTCTTTCTCTCTCTCAAACGTAGAGGAAATTACTTCCTTTTAATTTGGAATTGAAGTATTTGTAGCGTTTCTTCATCAATACATAAGCTATTTCATGTACATCTTTAAGTAGCTAGATGGATCCTCCTTCCCTTTGCATATCATCATATTGAGATTTTGTAATGGAGCCAAACTTTCTTCAAACTGTGATAGTGTTTAGGCCATCAACCTCTCATATCACTTTCCTCTAGTCATCATCAACAAGGCATTATATTTAGCCAATCAAGGTAGAGCTAATCACGACTTCCTTTAATCATGGAAGTGATATTCATTGTCATCGAAACATTAGGTTATGTTTTTGTGCTACTACCTTTCAATCCAAATATGATGTAGACATCTTGACCATATAATCCTCCAAGTATTATCAGACCCATCCACTCAATCCATGTATTTATTAAATTGATTTCAAAATGCACAGTTGTAGATATACAACCATTATGTGTTTTTCCAACATTCTTCCAAGTAGAAAAACCATATACCAACCAGATAATTAATACCAACACATCAATGATGATTCTTATTGGAGGATCTTAATGATCCTTTCTGCAAGATGACTACCTATAACATTATGTTAGAAAAATACTTGGATGAACTATGATGTGAAAGATGGTCCAAGTCTTCTCATTCTTTGTTAGTTAAATGACTTCTTTCCAAAGCAATTTGATAATGTAGACTTTAATTCCTCTACTATCATATGCTTCCTTCTATGATGTTATGCTTTCTTTCATGATGCCACAAAAATCAAGACTCTTCTAGATAATGCAACAATGCATCCTATTCTAATTGCTACTTTCTAATAAAAGAAAGACAAATACAAATAAACCCAATAGAGGTGGAGCTCCTTCAATAGTATAAATCCTTAGGATTTTGACCTTTCGACTTCTTCTCAATTTCTTCCTTTTCTTCAACTATGTGAGCTCCACTTCTCTCCTTCATTTTGTTTTTTTTCTTGTTTATAAAATACCCTCTTGAAATTCCCATACTCATTACATCCAAAGAATTTAATTTTGGACATATTTTGTTTTCCTTTGGACTTTCCAAACTTCCATTTCTTCTTCTTCTTGGATTTTACAATAAATACTTGAGACTTTTCATTTGATTTGGTGTCATCCTTTGCCTTTATTCTTGTTTCTTCCAAGATACATTGAGCCCATAGTTCATCAAAGGTAGTAGTATCCTTTCTTGAGTAGACACTAATTGCAAAAATGCTCCATTCAGGTGGCAAAGCATTTAGTACACAAATAGTCATCTCTAAGTCGGAAATGACTTCCCCGAGTCCTTACAACTGGTCCCTCAATTGTGAGATTTACATAAGATATGTGGGCATATCCTCATCATTTGACATCCTTGTTTTATATAGTTTATTCCTTAAGGATATTTCTTGACCTAATGTACTTATAAAGTACAATTTCACCAACTTATCACAGATAGATTTAAATGTACTCAAATCGAAAAAAAGGGAATGAGATGATCCTTTATGGATTCAATAAGAATCCTTTGTGTGATCGCCTCTCGCTTCTTATATATTGCTAATTCATGAGTCTTCTTTTTTTCTAGTACAGTAACTTCACTAAGAACATATTCCATGACTTCATTTTCTGTGAGCACCAAATCAATCCTCTTCTTCCATGCTAAAATGTTTGCTAATCCAACGAGCTTCTCGCCTTCCTTGAAAAATGAAGTCATTTGATTTGTAGACTAAGACATGGAGAACAATATGGTACTTAATTTTCAAACATGTGTCCTTTTTTATAATGCCTTCAATTATCTTGATGCTTTCAATACCTTTCAAGTGACTTCAAAGATGCCCTATATTGATGACTTCTAAGATGCCTTCAACAATAGTGTCTTCAAGTTTCTCCAAAGGGTGGATATTGGTCCCAGGATTTTTGATGCTTCATTGTCTTCCCTATGTTTGTATGATTCTTCCTACAAGGATGCCTTCCAACGAGTCTTTCAAAATGATAGCCTTCTGTAATATCCCAAAACAGGGATTTTCTACAACAATAAGAATATCTTAAGATATTCTAAAGTTGGAGCTTTAGCAAATCATGAGAATGGAAATGTAGATCAGCTCATTAGATGTAAAATAACATCTCTCCAGCAGATGAAAGAACCTCAGCAAGAATATGGCCTATATCGTCCTTCCCAAGTGGGGAAATGCAGCAATATAGGGCATAAAACAACTGTCTTAAGAAAATAACGCTATACTTGTGAGGAATGGGACTTGTATCCCTTTGAATACATCATATAAAACTCACATGCAGAATTAGAGGTGAAACAAATCAATCTAGCCGGTATAAACAGATCTCCCCAAGTCAATATGTCTCAAATAAGCCCAAACCCCATAGCCTAACTCATGCAGAAAGGATTGAAGCAATAACAACGTTATTTTATTATGGGTTTATGCAGAAAACAATGTGACATAACAGATATGGAGTCTACAAGCATCCAATGGCTGAGAAAATGGAGATCCCTCCCTTTTATACAAAATAAGATTAACCCGACAAGGGTTTCATGAGAGACAAATGTACAAAAGAGAAGATCTGGATCTTAAAAACACAGTTAGACTGCAACTTTGTATAAATTTAGATGAAATATACAAATGACAAAAGAAGAATGAAGTACAGAGCTTTCCGGGAGAAGGGTTGGCTCTTCCTCCAAGGAACAAGCTCACAAGCAAGGGATCAAACCCTGCTACTGCAGCACTCTGGAAAATGACGCAGTTTCTTTAGTAAACTGCGCTGTAGTGGATGGGAACTGATTTGGGCACATTCCAAGATGTAAAATATGCCCTGGAATCTCCTATACAGATCTTGCAAAGCAAGGGGAGCTCCCTCCTCTGAAAGATAAGCTCAGGAGCTGATTTTGTAAGTCTCCCACTACAACACCCTACAACACAACATCCCCTGCTACAGGAATAACGCCATGGCTGAAGGAGGATGCTTGGCCCCAAGCCTGGATGTGGGAAAATGAAGAACAGAGCTCCTCCAAGAGATCACTCAAGGAAGGAGAAGGAATCCCTAAGCAGGAATGCTTTGTGCTGAACAGCACTGCGTACTCAACTCAACAGTTGAAGAATGCTCAATAGTCTAAGCAGACCAAACTGAATAATCCATAAGCTAACCTCAAATGTCTGCGATCTTCCTCCTTATAAAGTTTGTGAGCCTCCTCACCTTGGGTCCCACTTATTAGGGTTTCCAACACCATGTGAATACTTTCCCTCCAAAATTGTGTTGTATCTCTATCAAGACTACTCCTCCATGCTACGTTGTTGACTTGGTCAACTTGACTGAATCAACATGATTCTTTTCCTGTTCACACATGGGAAGTGAAAAATCCAGCCACTAATTTATCCCCTTTTCACACCAAGAGGGATTTTATGCCAACACAAGACAAGTATGGGTCTCTTTCACCCATTCATTCACCTACTAAGTGCAAGAAACAAAATTTAATATTCCCATTAGCTGCATGCTAATTTTAGGAATATTACACCTTCCAAGAGAGAGAGATCAATATTCTTTTTCAATAGAAAAATCCTTCAATGGAGGAGTAACAACCTTCCTTGTATCCTTATCTTATGTCTTAAATTATTCTAAGAGTCTTTACTTCTGTCCTTCTTGAAAATGGTGTCCTTCAATGGATGTCTTCCTTTTATGTTAACAATAATGACCTTCAAGTTGCCCTCTTCTCAGCTTAGCTCTAAAACCATGTTGAAGAATCAAGTAGGGCAACTTATTAAAACAATTCCCCTTGTCCTTGATAAAAGCTCATGAACTTATGTTATCTTCTTTTATTCTTTGTTATGTTCTTTTCATTAAACAATTATCAAGATCACAAACCATGAAGATCATAAAAGACAATGGACATGAAATATAGGCTTCAAGCCAGAGAAAAACCGCTCTAAGGGGAAAACCCAGAAAGAATATGTTCTCTTATTATAAAATTAGATCAAATGAGAAATCCAAGACCCAAATACCAAAGTCAATACCTCCTCCAAGCACTAGGTTATCCCTCTAACTGATCTCCTTCAAACAAGACAAGGTCTACCAAATTCAATGAAGGTCATCCTCTTCAAAGTTTTCTCAAATCAAAGTTTCAACCCTTAATTCAATTATGCAACTTCGACATGTAATTATTGGCCCTGCAACTCGCATAGAAACCCAAAAATTTTGCATGTGTGGGAAAAATAGGTCAGATTTCATATCTTCTTCCTTCTCTTGGTCTTTCTTCTTGTTTTGTAGTCCTTCACTCTTCTTTCTTCCTTCTTGTTATTGCAGACCAAACTTTAGAAGTATGTCCAAAAGAGTCGAACTCTCTTCCTTTACATAGCCTTCTCATGAGGTCGAATAGGCCTCTCGTAGGTCGAATTTTCACTGGCAGGGTCAACTTGGTCTTGGAGGTCAATTTGAATTTCTAGACCCAAGAATAATATCTTTTACATTTTACAACTTTCCTAAATGGGTCTTATAAAAATGACAATGACTCTCTTGACTCATGACAAATATTTTATTGACTTGACAAACCCTAGGAGCATGAAATGCATGCTTGACCTAGATGATCATTCAAATGGAGCATGAAACCCATGTTATAAAATAATATTTTTCTTTCTTCTTTTGATTGTTACATAAGATATACATAATGACATGGGTACAATGACAATTATGAAGAACGAAACTAGTTACATTTTCCAACATGATTTAATTGAATTTTAATGAGTTTGCTTGGTTCGTTGATTCTAGCTATAGTTCAAAGGTACGAGTTCATGTTAATACATTGGGAGTCTTAATCTATGTTAATCTCAACCACTACCCAGTATATGTTGTGCGATACAACACTCCACATAGGCACACTACAAATGGAAGGGTAGTGATATGGGTTCGATCAAATAATGAATGAGTTTTTATATATTATATGTTTGTGGAAAATTTCGTACTGCGGTTTGCTGCGAAGTCTCATGAAGATTGTTCATTTTGGATATTGTGTTCAACCTTTGGTAGAAGTCCGAGTAGTTTGGAAAAATTGTGTCCCACTTGCTACAAAGATTGCTATAGTTTTATTCATATTATTTGATTGGAAATAATGTAGCCCCAAATTTATGGAAGCCCTATGAAGATTGAACCTTAATGGCGGAATGGAGGAATGTTTAATAAATACAATTCATTACTAGTGGAAGTCCAAGTTCCAAGTCAACTATATAGTTCATAGTTGTGTTTGTCGTTTATTTTGATGTGGCATGGATGGTCTTGTGATAGTGACTTACATGTAATACTTTGGTGGATAGCCATGGGCCTTGTGGTGACCAATTGGTACACACATACTAGCATAATCTCTGTGGCGACAAATACAAATACTGACACTTATAGGCTTGGGATTGCATCATCGGGCACACTCTTTGGAGATAACTCATCACATCAAAATGAACCCAAGAGAAAAGTTCTTTGAGCAGACACCTTTGGTGCTTTGTTGAAAGCATTGTTCAACACATTCTTGAAGTAAGACTTGAAGCCATTGAAACAACCTCTTGAGACCCACTTGGAGCACATGTTGAAGATCCTTTGAAGAAGTTGTTGGAGATTTTAGAGCAATCTTTTATATATACTTGTTGAAGTAAATTTAAAATCCTCAGAGCAGACCATTTGGAAAAAAATTGAATCATTATTGGAGTCTTGTTGGAGACATATTTCAAGACTTGTTGAAGAAGCTTTTGGAAGTCTTGAAACAGTATTGAAGCCACCTTAATGAAGTAAATTGAGAGGGTTGGAGTTTAGATTTGTAGTTGAATATTTGAGTCCTCATTCAAGGTTGGAGTCTTAAAGGAGTTAAGGAATTTGTTGTACAGATTGAAGCTTGTTTTTTTTTAATAAGAGGATTGGAGTCCTCGTTTTTTCATTAATAAGATTACTTTCTTGTTTTACATCTTGTTAACTAGTTTAACTAGTGGCCTTAACTGGCATAAAATAACAATCGTAAAGAAATATTGATTCACCTCCCCCTCAGTATTTCCAACATTGGCAATGGCTTTGGAAATGTTGTTGCGGGATGGCTCACGGCAAGGCCCCAATCTTGCCTATGTATTGAACTCTCGGCCTCTCAGTATATTAAAGTGCCTTCATTCCATCCCATTCTTAAAGCGGGGAGACTTCTTAATAGAGTGCTAATTTGTTGGGTGTTGGATCTCTTTTTAGAGATGGCGGATAATTTAGTTTATTTGGAGAAGCTTAACGACATTTTAGTGCTCGACAAGCTTCTGGATGCGGCTCAAGCGCTCTTGGAATCTATTAAAAAATTGGAGGATATGGTTGAAAGACAAAGGTGCTCCTTTTAACTCTTTCTAGAGGTAAAATTGTTAAGGTATCATATGGATATGGAACAATCTCTGGATGTTATGCATGAGGAGGTTCATTCTCTTTGTGCTTGCATGTCTGTGTTGGAGGTTTCCAGGTCTAGTAATGTGGATCATAATTTGGAAGGAGTTGGTATTAGTGTTGTTGTTGAAAGAAAGAGAACCTGTCGTTTGAGGGGTTCTAATGTTGTTGGTCATGGTGTTGTTGAGGTTCGTGGTTCGAGTTGTTGGGCAAAGTTTGATGTAGTTCATTTCCCTATTTTCTTATGATATTATGTAGATTTTTCTAAATACTCAGGTCCTTTTGTAGAGTTTACAGTGGTAATGTATTTAGTATAAGAAGGATTTGCAGCCCTAGAGCTAGCAAGCATTTTGAGTGGATTAATGAGCTCATAAATTGTATCAGAAAACCTATGTAATGGTTCTGACCTAAATTCTAGCTTTATTACTATAAAATCCCTCACCTGTTCCTTAAAAAAATTTATCGTGTTATATTATATATATTTTTAGATAGGTGACTCATAAGGAGGTTTGAACCAAGAATCTCAAAGTACATAGCACTTAGCCAATTAAACTACTCCAACGAATTATCGTATTATATTATAATTAATTTGGATTATATACTCGTGTGACATGGGGTCATTCCTCAAAAAGTGTCACTATAATCTCCAGGTGCATTGCAACTGCCCTCAAGTACAACATACGATTAAACCGGAGTTTGGATATGTGATCTACATAATGACACAAACACCTTAACAACACATTTGTTGACCAACAAACCACACCCGTAAAGACTAATTAATTTAAATTATTATTTATTTATAATATTATTAAAATAAATTATAAGATAATGCTTCCAACATCAATTGGAATTGTGAAAATTCTAATATTAAAATTAAATATGAATTTATATATTAAAAATAAATTGATAGCACCATTATTACTAGTTAACAATAATGTCATTAACATATAAATATAATATATTAAAAATCTACATATTATATAATTAATGTAAGCAATAATGTCATTAACATATAAATATAATATATTAAAAATCTACATATTATATAATTTACATTTTTAATAAACCTAGGATATTAAAATATTTTAAATTGTAATATTATAAAAAAAATTCAAAATGAAAATCATCATGATATTAGACTTATTCTATTCCAAGTATTAAAAAAGAGCATATTAAATAATGTTCGTTCACTTTGTTTTTTCTTTTTGTCTTAAGATGGCGGGGTGGCTTGGGTACTACTAACTTGAATCTTATAATGGCAGTTATAAAGTTATAAAGTGAAGCTTTTATATCATTATTATTTATGTCAGTCATCTTTTGAAAAATAAATAAAAAGGAAGTCAAACTAGTTATAAATTCTAATTTTATTTTATTTTTTTGTTTTAGTTATTTTGCGTTTTTCTTATATATTGAAAAATTATTTCATAATTTTTTTTAAAATATTAATATAGATTTATTTTAATTTTATTTTTGTTAAGTATTGAGAGGAAACAATTAAATTTATTGTTAAGTGTAAAATTTAAAGAAAAGTTTATATGAAAAATTTAATTCTTGTCAATTTCTAATAGATCTAAAGTTAAAATGGATTTATATTAAATTTTAGCAACACATTAATAAAATGTTTTAAGTATAATATTTTTTTTTTATTTTTACTTGTTTTATATAATACATACATAATTGACATTAAAATATTTTATTTATGATTTCATTAAAATATTAAAACATGTTCATCATATTTAGAAGTCCAAAACATATATATCTCTCTCTTTATATATCTTATTAACATTTTTAAAAATATTATATAGGTATGTTTTTAATATCTTTTAAAATGATACATACACACACACACAGATATATATATATATATATATATATATATATATATATATATATATATACATATACATATACATATACGTATTAAACAGAACAAATGGTATTTATATTAAAACAACTAGATTCATGGCTAAAACTATTTACATGTTTCAGAGATATCTAAGACCTGTAAATTTGAGATTGAGTACAAAGGCTCAATCCAAATCCTCAAGCAAGTTCCCCATGACACAAAAATTTAAGTCCCTTTCAAAAAAAAAAAGTCCAAAAAGCCCCCAATATCCATACACATTTACATTCCATTTTCACCAATTTTATTTTGATCTAGTCTAACTTCTTGTTTTAATAGGAGATTTTTTTTTCCTTTCTTCCCAACTTGAGTCCAACCACATTTTCCACAAATTTTGTGGATCATTCTTCGGCAAGTGCACAATAATATTCTCAAGATCTTTCTCATTTGCCTAATCTGCCCAAGAAGAAGTCGTTTCAACATTATTCCTTGTGGTTTCCGAAGGAGATCTGTTTTCCACAAGGGATTGTTATTTTTCCAGTAACATTGTCTAGGGAACCCTTACTAACGACCAAAGGATCGACATTGGCTTGTGATTTTTCCTTCCTAGCTTATGTTGTTGTGGATGTGATTTCTTTGGTTGTGTCTGCTTCCTTCTTGTCTTACGGTCCTTTTTTGTCTTGAAGCTCTTCATCTTTGTATATGGCATAGTGATCGCCATGCGCTTCTTCCCACGATTTTGGCCTTAAGAGTTTTTTCTGGCCTTTGCTACTTTGAGAACGTTTTGGGCAGTTTTTAATTACATGCCCCATTTCACAACATGCTCCACACTAAAATGAAATATTTTCATAGTCGAGATTTTGGACCCAAACATAGTTTGGAGCTATCAAATTAATCTTCGTGTGAAAATCCTTGTTGAAGTCCATCTCCACACAAATGCGAGCATAAGCAGTCTTGTAAAAAGTTTATGTTTCAGAAAAATGGCAATAAAACTTTCCCAATAGATTCCTAATGGAGGACAGTGATGTGAGATTCCAAAAATGCAAGGGAAGATTCAGAAGCCTTACCCAAACTGGGGTTGTGGAGATTGATGTCGTTACCCAATCAAAAGTGGGAGTCCAAGACTACATGAAGAAACCCACACTACCCCAAAACCATGACCCAACTTCACAGATGGCCTTCTTGTCCTCTATATTATAAAAAAACACAATGAAAAAACCATGATCCATAGGGTAAATGTTTGGTTTGTCTGTCAAAAGGGGCTTCCATGACTCAGAGATCCATTTTTGTAGATCGACCAACTGCAACCAATACCCATTAAACTTGCAAACCAAGTCATTCTCTGAAAAATAATTTTCACAACATAAAGCTTCCTCATCCACGAGAACATTAAGGGAATGAATTTCTTGGACCACCAAAAGACCAAAACCAAATTTCAGCATAGAGTTGTATGAAACCGAAGAAGACCTAGCTTGACCAGTGGCTATACCTGCAAAAGAAACTATCTTTTTCATTGAATCATAGGGATTCACCATTGAACAATATGTAGAAGAGGTTTGCAGAAAATCCACACAGACAAAGTAATGATTGGATGACTAAGGTGAAACCTTAGCCGTCGCAAGGGTTTCGAGAGCTCCTTCCATAGATTCTAATTATATTACTTATTCCGCATGCCAACATTATCTTAGACAATGAAGGAATTACACTCCCATCTTTCCTACATTGAATTAGAAGTACTAATTAGGAAATAAGAACTCTAGCTTCTTTTTCTCCCTATATATAAATATTTGATGTTAAAATATTTTATCAATATGCAACCTTACATTAAACCTTTTTTTTTTATTAATATTTTTAAAATGTTATGTGTCAACTTCATATCAAGAATGAAATAAATTACATGTCTCCAAATGAAAAAGTGAAAATATAAGAAAAATAATACTAGCAATTGCACAGGGAAAGGTAGATGTTGAGTTAATTCTTCTCCAACTCCTCCTAGGGGAACAGAGGGAGAAGAATAAATGGCCTCCAGGGACTGAAATCAACCGAATTCACTATCATGCCATCTCTAGTAACATAGCAATGGAATGTAGGCTTTCGGGAGGGCGTATACTTGCTATTGCTTGGGGTTATGGTCTAAGAAGTTCGAACATCAAAATATAATGAGAGGATATTGCCTTTTAATATAGTTTACAAGGGGAGGATTTCTATTAATATTCAAGCACTTTATAAAAGAGAGAGATAGCCTCTGTGCATTATTCAAAGGATATTCAATTGTTTTTTATTATTATCGAATAAATTAAATGTTAAAAGTAATTAAATAATAATTAAAGTTTGAATTTATATATTTATTTTATTTTTAATAATTACATGCTAGGATAAGAAAAGATTTCAAAACCAATAAAAAAAGAAGAAAAATAAAAGTAAAAATTAAATAAATAAATAGAAATAAAATAAAATAAAGATATAATTAAAATTAAAAATAAAATAGATAAAAATAAATAAATAAATAAAATAAAATAAAATAAAATAAAAATTAAATTCTTAATTACAAAAACAAGAATATAATAAATAAATAAATAGAAATAAAATAAAAAAAAAGATTAATAAATAAATAAATAAACAAACAAATAAATAAAATGAAATAAAAATAAAATTACATAAATAACAAATGAATAATATTAAAATTAGAAATAAATATTTTTATTAAAATAAATATAAATATTTAAAATTCAAAATATAAAGTTTGATTATTTGGTTTACTTTTCCCTGGCATTGTGTGATCAAAATGGAAGGCATATCTCACTGGATTTAACAAGCGCACCTCAAATAAAATGCATAATTCATGAATTTTACAAAGACAATGGCTCCATGAACCAATATGGACCACTGAATGTACTCCTTTCAATCCGGAAAAAGTAGGCAAGGTGGCCGTCAGTCCGTGCCCCAGGGAGAGAGTTGGTGCGTGGCCGGTCACGTCACTCTCTCTGCAATCAATGCTGGTGCAAATGGCGCGAGGTGGAAGAACCAGCAGCAACTGAAATCAACCGAATGCAATATCATGCCGTCTCTGGTAACATAGCAATGGAATGTAGGCTTTCGGGAGGGCGTATACTTGTTATTGCTTGGGGTTATGGTCTAAGAAGTTCGAGCATCAAAATATAATGAGAGGATATTGCCTTTTAATACAGTTTACAAGGGGAGGATTTCTATTAATATTCAAGCACTTTATAAAAGAGAGAGATAGCCTTTGTGCATTATTCAAAGGATATTCAATTGTTTTTATTATTATCGAATAAAGTAAATGTTAAAAGTAATTAAATAATATTTAAAGTTTGAATTTATATATTTATTTTATTTTTAATAATTACATGCTATGATAAGAAAAGATTTCAAAACCAATAAAAAAATAAGAAAAATAACATAAAATCAACATTAATTCCATACTAATTTGATAATATTTAATTAAATATTTGAACTTTGTGTTTTCTCTTCCTGTTTGAATGTGAGAAAAGGATTTATCGACAAACTTATTTCATTCTTTCATTGCCCAACATTAAATGCATTTTATGTGTTTTATGTTGACTTATGCTAAAATATACCTCATTTGAATAAATATGGGACTTGTACATAATCATGATCACAAAGAACTCAATTGTGTTGTCCTCGAATTTAAACTGCAAATCTATATGAGATCAACATCATCGAACTTTAACACATGCAAAGTCTTACACCATTTACCACATCAACTAAAAGACTATATTTTCATAATTAGAGGATATGGTTTGTCGATATTTTCAATGAAAAGCACCCTAATGGGTTTAGCGCTCATATTTGAGCGTTCAAACGTTCGAAAAACAATTGCTAATTTTTTATTTTTTTTATTAAATTTATTATTTATTTCCCATCCTTCTTTCGTTAACAACCCTATCACATGGGCATCACGGGGAACATCTTATTTTTCTATTATAGCCCCTACTCTCTAGCGTAGGTGTGACAGGTGTGTATTTGCGTTTGATGTACAACATTTATGTTGAAATATTACCTTTACTTTTACTTGGCGACAGTGACTCAGACAAGTAGATGAGAAGATAAGAAAGACGGATTTGTGGGCGGCCATCCTATTGTAGACCTTAATTCCCAAAGTATTCTAGAATTATTAAAATTTGGGTGATAGATAATAGAATTTGGGTGACAGGAATTATTCTTTCATTTTCTTTTGTCCACAAATTCCGGTATTAAGAATTTTGCTAAAATCTACAATGGACTAGTCAGATTTTAGATTTATATGGGCGGTTCATACATTCGTTGACAGACGAGAATGGAAAGAACGCTCGATTTTATGGAGGGCGATCTCATGGTGGCCATTGCAGGGATCACACTGGTCGCATTACTGCACTATAATAAATTCCTATTATTCCCCAAGGGGGAGCATACTCTGTGCACGCCTCCGGGGCCTACGGCGTGGCCCATTATTGGACACCTCCATTTGCTAGACGCCAAGCGACCTCTTCACCAGACGCTTTACCACCTGGCCCAGACCTATGGCCGCATCATGCTCCTCAAATTCGGCTCTCGCAAGGTTCTGGTAGTGACCTCATGGGAGCTAGCCAGGGAGTGTCTCACCACGCACGACATGAACTTCGCCTCCAGGCCACGATCTGCGGGAGCCGAGCATATGGGTTACAATTGTAAGCTCCTTGGCCTCGACCCATATGACCGTCGGACTCAGAAACTGCGCAAGATGTGCACGTTGCAGTTTCTATCTCCTTCCAGAGTGGAGGCGTCCATGAATATTCGAACAGAGGAGATGTCAAAGTTGGTGTGTCGCCTGTTCGAGAGATGCACGAAGATGGGAATTAAAGAGCGTGAAGATGGGAATTAATGTATTCGGATGTTGTGAACGTACACCAGCACAACGGAATGGGCTATGGCAACGCTGTTGCAATGCCCCGATGTGTTGAAAAGGGCACAGGAGGAGCTGGACTTCATAGTTGGAAGGGAACGCGTTTTGGAGGAATCAGATCTCCCAAAGTTGAAGTATTTGGAGGCGATCGTGAAAGAGTCGAACCCCCGCGCCGCGAAGGAGCAAACGACTTGACAGCAGCACGGCCCAGTTTGTGGCTGCATGGCAAATAGCGTGACGGCAAATGTCAAATTTTGAGTGGCGGTAAGAACGATGAGAACGCGCTCTGATTGGCTCAACGAACAATCGCATTCGGAAAACCAACAAAGGGAACGCTTTCGACGTAAAGATTGGGTGAACCATTCTAAGTAATGATTAAAAGATTGGATGAGGTGATAGGCTTTATACCTCACTACTGTTTACATTGTAAAAGGCGTAGTTCAACTAAAAAGCACTCCACCACTTCTTCACGTTGTCAGTTCTTCGACAAAAAGCACCTTACCAATTTCTCACGTCGTGAAACGTGGACTCAACGAAAAAGCGCAAGCACGGAATTTAAATTCAAATGAAAATTCCAAAAACGAAAATTCAAAAAATATGAAGAGTCATTCCCTCTGTTATACGCCATCAGTGAGCGTGGGAGGCTGGCTGGCTGGCTGCACAACAGAGGTCGGCAGTTGTCGTAACAGACATCTGTGGATATAGGAGCCTGCCATCCCAGCCCATACAATCCGTGGATTTAGGAGCCTGCCAAGTTTTATCATATAGTTGCTTGTCATTTCTCTGCTCTGCTAAGTCATGTCTCCGCTGCCTCTGTATTTATTACTGCTGCTCAACAACAACATTCTCTGGATCCGTTCAAAATGGTCATTCTCTGAGTCTGAAATCAACCATATTGGTCAGCTCGTTCTCAAGTCTAAACTGGGCTCCCACAATAACTTCAGCTTCCAAAATGTGGGTCTACAAGCACCCCAGAAAGAGGCTGTGTATAAATGGAAAGATGGGTTACCTCATTCAGACAGGCCTTTGTAATTGCAAGAGTCCTCTGGGTTTAGAGGCTGTGTATATATGGAAAGATGGGTTAGCTCCTCTACCTTCCAGACAGGCCTTGGTAATTGCAAGAATCCCCTGGGTTTAGAGTCTGTGTATAAATGGAAAGATGGGTTAGCTCCTCTGCCTTCCAGACAGGCCTTTGTAATTGCAAGAATCCCCGGGGAAACCCACGAAGTTCTTGCATATCTTACTTCAGCTTCTATTGTATATGATGATGTTTATCATGGATTTGGGTACCCAGATAACGTTGTGGGCCGTGGAAGCCATGGTTCCCTGGGCCTCTGAGACGATGGCACATCCGTTGCTGTAAAAAAAATACACTCCACAGACAGGAGACTTGTCAAACAAATGCAAGACGCTGGGGAAAGTGAGACATCTCAATCTGGTGAGATTAATTGGAGTATGCTCAAGCTTCCATAAAAGATCTCTGGTTATGGACTTTACGTCGCAGGAAAGCCTTGATTAACATTTGCATTGCAATGAAAATAATTCCAAGTTGGGTTTGAAAAGTCGGCTGAGCATTCTCAAGGGCGTTGCCCATGGGTTGGCTTATCTTCACTATTACCGACCTACGGCCATTGTTCATGGCGAGCTGAAACCTTCCAACGCTGACCGCCCATGTTGGAGATTTTGGTACTTAACGTCTGATGATCTCTGCAGCAGAGCATGACGATTCAACGGCAACCTCCAGAGGAAGCACAAGGTAAATACTATCGGTTACACTGTACCGGGTAAATAATGATGTATGATAGATTGAGCGAAATTGTTTGCAGAATAGATATGACTGACTGATAAAGGTTTTACATATATTGATTACAGAATTGGGTATTGTGGGGTGCCCGTCTCTGAAAGGGGAGACGATGACAGACGCAATCAGTTTCGACGTCGCAGAGTTGGGTAGGCGATGCATTCTCGGACAAATTGACGAGAATTTGGTGAAGGAGTTTCGAAAGGAAGAAGATGATGAGGCTGAAGTTGAACATTTACATCGGAGGAGCGTACAACATCTTGACAATCTCGAGTCTAAATTTGTGCAGATCACAGAAGACAGACCAGAGGTAACATTGGTGATGAGAATGGTTCCACTGTGGGCAATTATGATTATTCTGCGTCGTTCCTTTTCCTCTCTTCAACTTCTTTCTTTCTATTTTTCATAACAGGATTTCCTCTTCCTTTCTGCTTCTGCTTTCTTCCTGTGATCTTCTTCTTTCCTCGTGTTTTCTGTTTCTATCTCTGATCATCATTTAGTCTTTGTTCGATTCTAGTAGTGGAAATATTAAGGAAAGTCCTAACAGCTGATATGTTCGTTATGGGTTTGATATTTGCTATTCATTTGTGCACTGATTTGTGAAGGAAGGTGAGGGATCTTTACTGTTTTCTCTTCCTGAAGCAGCGACGGTTTTTGAGTTGGGTTGGTCTGATTTTACCCGCTGTCTTCATAAAAAGAAGACAAGGCACCGTCGTAAATTACCTACCATGGCAACATCCGCAGAAGGTTCATCTCGTCACCTCTTGGCTTCGTTGAGGAGAGTTCACAAACATAGCCTCCTGTCCCGCCCTAGCTCATGGAATGATTGCAAAGCAGCGCCATTCCTCTGTTTCTTACTAAGACATATGACATGGTGGAGGATCCTTGGATGGACCCAGTCTTCCCCTGAAGCAGCGCGGGCGACATTTTTATTATTCGGGATCCTCACCGATTTCTCTCAAAATCTGCTGCCGCGTTGTTTCAACCACAACAAAATCTGCTGCCGCGTTGTTTCAAGCACAACAATTTCTCTAGCTTCGTTCGCCAGCTTAATACTTATGTGAGTTCTTCTGTTTCCTTCAATGTTCAGGGACATTCTATTGCTTCATTTTGTTTTCAGGGAGATTCTATTGCTTCAACCATTTTGTTTTGGTATTGATTCTGCGGAGTATATTGTTTTTCTATCTTCTGTATTAAGCTTTAGTATAGTTGTTAGTTATTTCGCTTAGCTTCTGTGTCAAAATTCCTTTCACAGTGGCTATTGAGCTTTGGTTATTAGGTCAGTCCAGGACGTCAAATAAGTCCTGCAATGAGGTGGCAGAGTAGAACATGTGCACTATGATAATGCCCATGATCTGCAAACTCGTCCATAGAAAGTCCATTGGTGTCATCCTGTCAAGTTTCCTGGAAAATGGTCCTCTGGCTCCTCGCCAACGACGCAAAGGCGGCACTTATAGATAGCTTGACCCCTCTGTTCTGTTCATGACAGCAATAACGTGTTTCTCGTACCTAACTTGGTAGATGCAAACACGAGTGACGAGGTAGGCAATGATGCGTGTATTTCCTCCTTAATGTATGATAGTCGCATGTATAACAGGTAGAGAGCTTTGGAAAGAGCTGAGAACTAAACTGGTGGTCGAACAGAACGAAAAGCACGGAGCGATCGTGAAAGAGTCGAACCCCGTAGCCGCCGAAGGAGCAAACGACTTGACGAACGACACGTAGAACGACTTAATGACGGCACGGCCCGGTTGTCGTGCGTAGCAAATATCCACATCGTGTAATTTTGGTGGCGTAAGAACGATGAGAACGCGTTCTCATTGGCTAAAAAAAATCGCATTCGGAAAGCCCATAAAGGAAACGCTTGAACGCTTTGAGCGTAAATATAAATTACTTTATTTTTCTCTATCTAAAGTTGTTATAAAATTATGTTATTTAATATGGATATTGAAATATTTTATTTATGGTTGACACGAAAACATTTTTTTTTATTAATACACTTTTGTTTTAATATTACATGTCAACTAAACATAAAATGAAATACACATCATGTAATATCAATAATATTATTTTTACATGTCATTTGTCAACTCCATTTTAAGTAGTGAAGGAATTACATGTCTCTCTGATATTAAAAAGTAAATTAATTTTAGGGGCGACATGAGGGGGAGGGGTACTCTTTGGCCCCGAGGAGGACAAAGTGTTTAGGTACTCATGGGGTCTTGGTCATATTAACAATAATCAAGCAGAGCTATATGGTCTCTACCAAGGACTTTTATTAGCCAGAGAATATCAGGTGGACACACTTATAGTTATGGGAGATTCTCTCGCAATCCTGCATCATTTGGTCAAAGGCTCCCTCCCAAAGGAGAAATATATGGAAAACATCATGAAAACAATCAAGAAAATTGCAGAAGATAACGCATCCAAAGCATATTTCCATGCCCTAAGAGACTTCCGACAAAGAAGAAAACAAGTATGCTAAAGAGGGGTGTAACTTGAAGATGGGTGAATTAAATATTAATTGCCAAATCAGGGCTGCTATAATACCCTATTGGAGGATGAAGCCTATTAATTTTTTTTTTAAATGGTCGATATAAAAAAATATAAAAAATGGAAAATTAGGGGGCCCAATTGACTTCGTGGCAATCCTGAGGAAATACATGCGTGCAAACCAACCGCCATGAAAGATTTCATAATCAGTTAATATCCTTATGTGTTGTAGAGTTTGTGTTTTGTTGGGGAAATTTTTAAGGTATTCACCTACAAAACCCCTCTCTTTGTTGCTCAGATATATTCTCCTTAGGAAAATCATGTATTCCTATTGGAAAGGATAAAACAATTGGAATTTTTTGATGAATTAGCTCTATAATGCCTGATGTATTTGCTTCGAACCAGACACGAAATTATATAATACAAAATACTATTTTTGGTTAAATTTTTTTATTTTTTTTTAGTTTAAATTATTTTATCTTTCTCTATAAAATAAACGTAAAATTAAGGCATAAATTGAAGTAATTTTTTATGGTCGACATGGAATTTTTTTGTTATTACTATTTTTTTATGTGTTAATATAAGTATAATTTAGAACTTTTAAATGTAAGATTACAAGACAACATCTCCCCCATATTAGGATATAGAGCACCTCTCGACGTAATAATATATTATAAATTTTATAAAAATAATGATAAATCCAATATTTTTATTAATTAATAACTAAATAACATTGCAACAATGCTATAAGACCTTTGCCATATGGAAAGTGGAGGCTTAAACAAATAGTGATTTTTGTGATCCTTTTTGGAGTGAGTTACTTAGTGGTATTTGGTTATAATGACACTTCAAGAGAGGTTTAAGACTAATCAGAGGGAAATGAGGGAGATACCACTTCAAGGCATGTAAGGTGAGGGTGATCGTCATGATGATGCCCTTAGCATCAAGGCACTAATCAGTTCAAGTATCTTTGAAAGGATGTATCTTCTATCTTGAGTTCTAAATGCAAAAGTAAAAGAGTGATTATGAAGGAAAGTTGTGTGGTTCCTTTTAAGGCACTCCAATTGATTCATCACTTGCTCCACCCTTCATATGCTTGTGTTCTCATTGGTATGTTCAACTTGGTCAATATGTATAGCTTTCCTACTTGTTTCATTGGTATTCCTTTCTATTTATATATTTCTTGCTCACATTAGTGTGGGGTTTACTCTGATTTTGTCCCTGTTATATCTGGGATCTGGGTCCCCTGCCCTCTAGTTATCCATTGAAATAGCTTCTAGGATGGCAACATTATAGGATCTTCTTGCTCGAACAAGTATGATTGTTCTCTCTATAAAATACAAGGTATACCAACCCTTCCTTGCTACTTTTTTGACTCCTTGTGAGAGCTCTAGTTGGTTAACTCTCTGACCCTGCAAAGATATGGTGATGGAGGCTTATGGGGAATGGTGGTGGTGGTTCTAGTGTTATTAGTGGAGGTGGTATTGGTATATCATTTAGTCTTTATCGATGGCGGGTTGCTCAAGTTGTGTTGAGGTATAATATACAGAGTATGAATAGACAAAAGAGACCTTATACAGTCACTGACAAGGGATTTCTAAGGCTCTTGAACCCAATCAAAGAGATGCAACACGAAAAGTGAAGGCCAAATCCTCCACCTACAAGCATTTCATGCTTCGTTCTTAAGGCATTATGGTAGAGGAAGCAACCATGCAGCCTAATAGCAATCCACTTAACATATAACTCAACATAATTTGAAAATTGTCATTGAATTAGTTGATTTGGTTAAGTAGCAACGCCTTCAAACACCTAGGCAACGAATCAAAGTTAAATTTAAAGATGGGGTCTCAAAATTTGGATTTTCTAGGTCCAAGGATACCAAAATGTTTTGAGTAGAGTTTTACTTGATGGCTAGAAAATAACCTAAAACTATAGACAAACCGAGAAATTTAGACACTGATTTTCTAGTTCTATGTATAGTGGTTTTTGGCTTGAGCTTCAAAGCCATCGGATGGGAACTAGACAAAATAGAGGGCATCATGAAAGTTATTATCACATCCAACTCACATGATTCCAACTCCAATCTAATTGTTACTAAAGATTACACTCGGTAGAAGATTTATAGAAAAGTTGAAGGGCCATAAATGACCTCTAACCTAAGCCCCTCTAAACTCACCCCTTTATAATGCTACTTGTTATCTATTTTTTTAATATGTTTGTTTGTTTGTTTTTTTTTTTGTTTTTGTTTTGTTTTGGTTTTTTTTTTTGTACTTAATGTTTTGGTTCACTATCTTTTCAAAGTTAATTATATATTTTGAAGCAAACCTTACATGTATAATACACCTTATGTTTTTTTTTTTAACTATTTTCTTTTTTTACGAAACGGTTATGAGATATATTCTTCTTGGGTCTAAATGCAGTTGTGATTCTGATGAGAGGGAGAAGGGCCAGGGGGAGAGTATCAAAACGGAAGTGCTATGAGACTTGTGAATGACTTCAGCTCTTTTGACTACAATTATGCACTCGATTTTTGTGATTTCCCCTAGCTTAAAAATACAAACAAAGCGGATTCAATAGCAAACGTTAAAACATTTAGTGTGATTATGGAATTGGATCTCATGTTTTTGAGTCCTGCGTCTAGGGTGTTATTATGAGAGATGAGGACAACTTTATTTGCTTCAAGGTCTGCTTCTTTGTTGTTGTCTCTCAACACATGATAGTAGTTCAACTTTTTAAACAATTTCCCCAAATTTCTGATTCTGGATATCAGCCTTGCCAATCTAAGATCCCGGGAAAGGAGTTTGTCACCATAATTTTGATTATCACTTGGGAATCCCCAAAAACATTAACCTCCTTGATTTCTAGATTCAAGAGCGATTTAAGGCCTTGAAGGAGGGCTAGAGCCTCTGCTTGAATGCTGGAGTTGATCCCCAGACCCCATGCAAAGCTGTGGATCAAAACACCTTCAACATTTTTTACAATACCTCCTGCTCCAGCCCTTCCTGGGTTACCCTTTGATGCCCCATCAAAGAAGAAAGAGTGCACCTGTTGCTTGGAGATCCATTCTTGAAACTCATCATTGTTCTTCCCCCTTATTTTCCAATCTTCAATGAGGGAAATGTTGCTGGTGGCTTGAAGCAATTGCAGGTTTAGGGAGGTACCCCAGACTGAATCTAATTGAGTGAGATTTGAGGCATCTTTTTGATTATCCAAGCTCTCCTTTAACTGGAATTTTATCTTGGCCACCACCACCTTGACATCATGCTTAGTATCTCTAAAGATTCTGCTGTTTCGCTCAAGCCAGATCTGCCAGCAGCAGATTTTGGGGAGGGCAGACCACGCCTTTTTTATCACTTTGTTTTTGGGTGGAGGACTGGGGTAACTGTTCTGCCAATTTGCAAAAAGATTAGAAATAGAGGAGGGAAGGAAAAAATTGGGGTTCCAGTAATCCATCAGCTCGCTCCAAACCTGCACAGTGAATTTACAATTCAAGATCAAGTGTGTGGCACATTCCACATTTTCTCTGCACAATGAGCACCTGGACGGACCATGGAAACCCCGTTTCTGCAGTTTGTCATCTGTAAGAATTTTCTTGTGGCAAAGAAGCCAACATAACATGTCGATTTTAGGCAGAGAGTGCAGACGCCAGATCGCAGTCCAAGGGGCAGGGTCCGGGGGGACGTGAGGCCTCAAGGTGAGCTTTGCGTAGCCTTGGGCTACCGTGTAACCTGCAGCGAGTAAACCCCAGCCACGCGAATCTCTTCTGCGCGGATGAATGGGGGCAATACCGTTCAGCATGGAGCGAAGACAATTGCAATCATGAAGGAGCTCCGGAGGCACGTTAAAGAAATTCCAGCCTGCCCAATGCGTCCCATCCCACGTGGAGATATCCCACAGCGTAGTTTTCCCAGCAGAAGTCAACCAGCAACGAATCGCGTTCAAAGAGGAACAGTCACCAATTGGATCACGACTCAGAATATGATCTGTCCAGATATTTATCTTCTTACCGTTTCTAGGAATCCAAAAGGTGTTGGAGCTGATCAGGGGGGCAGCTTTGGAGCAGAGTCTAGCAAAGGGAGAGACGCCTTGGGGGAGAGGACCATCCAGGCATCTGAGTCTCTTGCCTTTAAAATATTTCTTCCAGAGTGCTAATTGGGCCCAGCAAGGCTTGGGCGCAATGATTCTCCATAGCAGCTTGGCTCCCATGGCTATGTTCTGAAGAGAGAGATTCTTGAAGTTTAGCCCCCCTTCCCTCAGCGGTTTGGAGACAGTCTCCCAGTTAACCAGAGGGAATTTCCTCTCATTATGTTTGCCCCCCTTCCAAAAGAAGTTTCGAATATGCTGTTCCATTTTTTGAAGGATGCCAATTGGGGCCAATAGAACAGAGAACTGAAATAGGGGAAGACTGCAAAGGACAGCTTTGATGAGGACAGACTTGCCCGCAATATTGAGCCAGGTGAGCCCCCAAGCTTGGAGCTTATTTTTGAATTTTTCCACTTGGGGGAGCCAATCCTTACTATAGGCCCTCTTGAGGAAGATAGGAAGCCCCAGGTATTTGAAAGAAGTCCAAGCTGGAGAGGCTGCAAAGCCAAAACACCTTGCAATGGAGCTGAGCAAGCTGGGAGGAGTATTCCAACTGTAAATATGGCATTTCCCCTTGTTGAGGCTACTTCCCGACACCATACAATATTCATCTATAGCTTCTTTAAAGCTGTTGGCTGAATGTAGTGTTGCAGCCCCCAGCAGGAAAGTATCATCGGCGAAGAGGGCGTGGTTGATGCTTTTAACTCCTCTGGCAATGCAAAGCCCTGTGATCTCCTGCTCTTGCATTTTCTTGTTTAGATAGAAACTGATAACGGAGGCTTGAAGGACAAACAGAAGAGGAGAAAGAGGGCAGCCCTGTCTTAGTCCTCTTGAGGCTTTGAAGAATTCAGCTGCTCTACCATTAACAAGGGGAGAAATCCAAGGCTCTGAGATACAGGCCCGAATCCAGTTTATAAAGTTCTCCCCAAATCCAAATTTTTTCAGAACATTCAAAAGGAAGCAATGCCTGACTCGATTGAAGGCATTAGCTAAGTCCAGTTTGACAACCATACCTCTTTCCTTACGCTGCTGACTAGAGAGAATTGCCTCTTGAACCAAAATGAAATTGTCCACTAGCTGTCTACCGTGAATAAAGCCCCCTTGATTTTCAGGAATGATTGTGGGGAGAAGATATTTCAGCCTGTTTGCTATTACTTTGGTGATCAACTTATAACCAATGTTACAGAGAGAGATGGGGCGAAATCTGTTGAAGGAATTGGCGCCTTTCTCCTTGGGGATGAGAGCGAGGAACGCAGAGTTTGTGCTACCTCCTAATTTCTGACAGTCTTGGGATTTTTGAACCATTTTGTAGAGATCTTTTTCCACAATGTGCCAACAGGATTGCAGAAATCTGGCGGTGAAACCATCCGGTCCTGGTGCTTTGTCAGGATCCATGGCAAAGAGAGCATTCTTGACCTCAGCCTTGGTGACTTTGGCTTCTAGAAGATGGTCCATCTTAGCAGAGATTGAAGGGGGGACCCAGTCCAGAAGATCAGAATTTTGAATCAGATTCGCATCCTCACTGTACAACTTCTGGAAGTGAAGAAAAGCTGCTCATTTAATGCTTGCAAAATCTTTATGATTGGAATTGTCATCCTTAATCTCAGATATGGTGTTGAAGCATTTTCTGGCTTGAGTTTGCTTGTGAAAGAAAGAGGAATTTTTGTCTCCCGCTTTGAGCCATAGGCAACGAGACTTAATCCTCCAAAACTCTTCTTCTGCCAGGCAGGCTTTGTGGAAGTGCTGTTGGAGTTGAATCTCCTTATCGAGGATTTCTCTAGTTACATATGCCTCTTCCGAAAGCAAGTGGTGTGCTTCCAGTTGACTTTGGAGATTTTTCCTTTCAGATGTTGGGTTAGGAAGAGTTTTGGCCCAGCATTTTAAGGCAGCTTTCGTTCTTCTGAGTTTTTCTTCCCACACGAAGAAGGGTGATCCATTGACTGGCTGAGACCAACTTTCTTTGACAATCTGCATGAAATTGGATTCCTTGACCCAGAGGGGGCTAAATCTGAAGGGAATGGGGCCGAGGTCGGGGTGAGCCCGGAGATCAAGCTTGATAGGATTATGATCAGATATGCTGCAAGGAAGGATTTGCATACTAGCATCCAAACCAAGCAATAGAAAGGAACTTTGTACAAAAAATCTATCCAGTCTTGCTGCTATGTGACCAGGGCCTACTCTTTTGTTTGACCAAGTGAACTTACCTAAAGAGGGCTTGATGTCCGGCAAATCCCAATCTTGCAGAAGATCCTCTGCCCATTCCCTCGCCGGATCTCGCACAATGCAGCCTCCTCTCTTTTCAGAGGAATGCAATGTGAGATTGAGGTCACCTGCAATAATGATGTTGTCAAGGTTCCCTAATTCTGCCTGGCTTCTTATAGAGTCCCAACAGGCCTTTTTTTCTCTAGCATTGGCCGGTACATATACATTAAAGAGACAAAAGTATTCTTTAGTGACAAGATGCTACATTTTTAGGAGCAGCCAATGAGTGTTTGAAATTTCAGAAATTAGCGAGAACTTGCTATCATTCCAAAGAGTGCCTAACCCTCCAGAGGCTCCTCGGGCTGAGACAACTTTTGCTTTGCTTTTACTCCAGATTCTTTTACTTGTTTGGAGGAAGACTGCTTCCTCCATCTTAGTCTCCTGGATAAGGAATATGTCCGGGGCTTCTATTCTTATTAAGTTTCTTGTTGCCTCTTCCTTGATCTTGCTCCCCATACCCCTACAATTCCAGGAGACTATTTTCATTATTTACCTTTGTTCTGCTGGGCTCCCTTGGAGCCTTGGGGCTGGTTTCTCACCATCTTCGGCTTCTTTGCTAGTAGCTTCTCCAGAGTTGGTTGGCTGCCCTGTAACTTGTCCTTGTACGTTTCCTGCTCTCTTTTCTCCCGATCTGTTTTGCGACCTCTTGTGGATCTCCTAACAGTGGCCTGAGAGTCGCCTATTTCTCCTTCCTCCTCCGAATCTTCCAACTCCTGGTCCTCTTCCTCGTCTTCAACAGGTATTTCTTTTGAGCTTTCTGCAACACTTGCATCTTTGGAAGACATAGAGGGAGTCCCTTTGACCGGGGATGCTGTCTTTTGAACCTCCACCTCCTGGGTGTCCTCTTGGTGCGAGCTTAGGAGTTCAAACTTGTTTTCAGGAGCGGACTTAGACGGGATCTGCTGAGAAGAGGCCTGTTGGGGACCTTTGCCACTAGGGCCTCCCGACTTTTGAGCCTTATGGGAGGTTTTGGAGCGCTTGACTTGATTCCATCCGTCCTCCTTCCCTTGCACAACCTCATTGTTGGATGGACGGCCTCTGGCGAAGTGGCCATAGACATGGAATTTCCGGCATTTGAAGGGCAGCTGCTCATAGTCCAGTTTTTGCACATGCGTCCAGCTTCCGACTTTGATTTTGATGGCCTCTGGTAGCCCAACCTCCAGATCTACTTCCACGCAGATCCTAGCGCAGTCATACTGGTCCTTGTTGTTTGCTCGATCGATGAACTTCCCAGGGGCATTTCCAATATGCATCAGAGAATACCAATTCCAGCAGTGAACTGGCAGATTTGGGAGTCTAACCCACACCGGGACTGCTTTGGGCACATCCATAACAGGATCGAAGTCTGGAGTCCACTTATTTAGGTACAAACCCTGGGGGCCCATGAAGTAGGGGCCGTTCTGGAAGATCAGATCTTTGTCATCTTTTGAAGTGAACTCGAAGAGAAAGTAACCTCTCCCCAAAAAATAAGAAGTAACGCTTTCTTTGATCAGAGGCACCCAGTTTCTGTTGACCCAGCTCTCAGTGGTTTTGGGAGATGGCCAAAGCCCTGTGAACTGGCCTATGAGAGCTCGTTCAGCCAGTGATAAAGCAACCTGAATCGGAGTCTCTGCTGGAAGAGAGATCTCAGGTATTTCATCAATTTTCTTAACAAATTTCGCAGCTTCAACATTCTTCTTCTTAGGAAGCCCTGCCAATAAGCGATCGAAAGCCTCAGCAGAAGAGG
>CM076579.1:112159437-112192557 GCA_034641835.2 Pinus albicaulis
CAAAAATGAGACTTGGAACACTTTCCAATGCCATAGAAATCAACACTCCCTCTTAGCGAGGAAAGTGTTTACACAAGATACCATTGTACTGCTCTAACTCTACATCATCTGCTACGTTGATGGTGTCCTAGTTACTGCCCCTCATCTCTGCACTGCTGCTTCCTATACTATTGCCCTGTCACTGCAACATCCGTACTGTAGCTCCCTCTTCTTCTGAAGACCACCCTTTCCTCTAGTGGAAGGAGTACTCGACCATCCCCATCTTCTCTCTGAAGTAAGTGAACTTGATCTTACATAGAGCCTTTGTGAGGATATCTACTACTTGTTCCCCTATAGGAGTGTATTGCAACTGTACTGCTCCTTTCTAGACATAGTCACTGATAAAGTGACACCGAATGTCAATGTGCTTCGAATGGTCATGAAACACAGGATTTTCAAAGAGCTTGATGCAACTTTGATTATCACACATAATCTCGGTCGGTTCTATCTGCTTCTTGAGTAAGTTCAAGAGCAATTTGCAGAGCCATATGGCCTAGCACGAAGTTGTGCTTGCTAGCATGTACTCTGCCTCGGCTAAGCTCAACGCCACAGACTTTTGTTTCCTGCTGCACTAGGAGGTCATTCCTGATCCGAGACTGAAACAGTACCCACTGGTACTTTTCTGATCTACTGTGCTTCTAGCCCAGTCTGCATCTGTGAACCCACTCAACTGGATCTCATTTCCCTTGGTGTACTTTAGCCCATACTCGAATGTCCCTCTCAAGTATCTGAGAATATGTTTGGCTTCTGCGCAGTGAGCCCTCCTTGGTTCCAATATGAACTGCCTGAGAGTATTCACTGCATAACAGATGTCTGGTCTCGTGTTGACCAGATACATCAATGACCCGATGAGTTGTCTGTACAATGTGGGAACGGCCTCATCATCCTCTAATGTGTCTATCTTCTTCCAGTTAGTAATCATTGGCGCGGCCATGGATCTACAATCTTCCATCTGAAATCTTTTCAAAATCTCTGTTGTGTATCTTCCTTGTCCAAGCAAGATTTCACCTTCCTACTGTCGAACTTCTAAACCAAGAAAATAGTGCATCCGCCCAAGATCCTTCATGTCGAATTCTGTTGCCAGATTCTCCTTGCAGTCTTTGATGAGCTTGGATGACCCGGTCAAAAACAAGTCATCCACATATAGAACAAAAATAAGCAGCTCATCTCCTACTCTTAAGTAGTATAAGTTGGGATCTACGTCACTCTTGACAAACCCCATCTTCTGCAAGTAGCCATCAATCCGACCATACCATGCCTTGGGGGCTTGTTTCAAGCCATACAAGGCTTTCTTAAGTCTGTAAACGTGAGTCTTTTGCTCGTGTCTCGAAGCCCTCTGGTTGCTCTATGTACACATCGTCCTCTATCACATCGTTCAAGAATGCAGTCTTGATATCCATCTGGTGAATCTCCCATCCCATCTGCGCTGCCAGAGAGATGATGCATCTGATAGAAGTATATCGTCCTACTGGAGCAAAGGTTCCTTCATAGACAATGCCTTCCTTCTGGGAATACCCCTTTGTTTCAAATCTTGCTTTGAATTTCCCTATACTGTCATCTGCAGCATATTTGATCTTGTAGATCCATCTGGATCCTACAACAAATTTGTCATGTGGTCTAGGGACTACTTCCCAGACATCATTTGTCATGATGGATGTAATATCCCCAAGGGGAAATAACCAGTAATACACAGAATATGCCAGACAGATATACATAAAACAAATGCTGGAACCAGACAATAGATCAAGTACACATATAATGCCAGAATACTAAGCCATTTTATTAATCTCAGAACACATAGATAGGAGTACAAGATAATCAGAATGAGTGCACCTATCCTTGCCCTAGGCAAGTGGAGACCCTCTCAGACAAACAATGGCTGCAAATAAGGACAGCGTCCTAGCTGGCTGAAGAAGAGATGCTGCTGGAATGCAATGGAGCTACAAAATGAAGACTGGAAGATGGCTGATCTCAATCCTCCAACCCCCCACCAATAGAAACACTGTCTCTGCTGGTGACAACGCAGAAGACAGATAAAATACTGACCACAGAGCCTCCAGATGGCACGATCAACTCCTCCAGGGTGAAACCACTGAAAACGCTGTCAAATCTCACTCACCAGACTCTCCTCATCAGATCAGCGTCCTCCCTGTCTGGATCTGCGTTCTCTCTCCCTCAGATCTGCTAGATCTGAATCCTCCTTTCCAGATCTGTATCCTATCACTCCAGATCTGCGTCCTCTAAGGCCAAATCTGCTGCTATCTCTTCAGATCTAGGCTGGATCTAACAATATCTCCTCAGATCTGAATCATCCAAGGCTGGATCTGATGCTATCTCTCCAGATCTGCACTCTCCAAGGCTGGATCTACCAATATCTCCTCAGATCTGAATCATCCAAGGCTGGATCTAATGCTACTCCTCCAGATCTGCACTCTCCAAGGCTAGATCTCTCAGATCTGCGTCCTCCAAGACTGATTCTGCCAATGCCTCCCCAGATCTGCGTCCTCTCTGCTTTGGATAACTGGATCTGCGTCCTTCCTCCTGCTTGACCAGCGTCCTCCCTCCTGAATCTGCGCTGTCTCAAGAAGGGCTTCCTTCTCTCCAAATCTCCACCAAGAAACTGCTGCTGACTACCACTGAAACTGAAGGATGTTATTCAGAAAATTACCTTACTAGGGCAGGCACTCGAAGTCCCCCGAAGCTAAGGGTGAAACCAGAAATAACCTTACCAGGGCAGGCACTCGAAGTCCCTCGAGGCTAAGGGTGAGATCTCCGACCGGAGACACTCGGTTGCACTAAACAGTGCTGTAGACCGACTAAACAGCCGGCGTGCTGAAGCAGACAGAAGTCTAGCTCTCAATATCAATATCAAATCATGCCTGTCCAAATGAGATAGCTCTCCCTCCTTTTATAGATCCCTTGGAGCCTTCTAGAGCATTATTTTATTATTATTTTATTTATGGAGCACTTTTCCCTTTTATTAAAATATTATAAAATATTCCTTTTTAATGCAGAAAAGGGTATATCGGCTACCACGCCTCCTCCGGTCACTGAAATCTCTGTCTAACTGTCCCATCGTGTAGGTCTCCTCGTCCCGGTTCCAATAAGCTATTACACTAAGGTGTTCCATCGTGTATTCCTCCCGGAATGCCACCTTGAGCATAATCAGCTGAGTTAAGCCCATAAATAACTCAAAATTCCGAAAGTTATCGGAATGCATCGGAACGAAAGCCAAACTGCTCGGATGGTGGAGTATATCAAGCGAATGCCTCCGACAACCATGAAAACTCCTCAAAACTCCTCCGAAAAGCTCCTGAGCCCACTGATAGCACCAATCTGTGCATGTGACCTGTCTGCTCCTAACTCTGGAAGTCCCTCCTAGCCCTGTCACGGGTGATGCCAAAAATGGGAATATTACAGACCTCTCGCCCCAAGATTGCTTGCCCTCAAGCAATCGAAATATGTGGACCACTCTGTTGGCTTGCCGCATCTCAGACCCAATGCCTGGATCCCATACCAACCTCTGGGTGCTACTATGCACCTGTGTCAAACCTATCGGAACAGATCCCTCGATGCCGGAATGCCAAACTGATCTCTCCCTATCTCAGTCAACAAACAATCTCCCCGGATCCCAATGCCACCATGGCCAATCATTGCCCAAGTCCCACGGCTCAAGCTGCGCACTGTCTCTGGCGATAGCTGATGGTCTCCGAGGTGAAGCCCACCAGCAAGCATCAATGCTCCCGGGCTCCTGCCGTGCTGTACCTGTAACTGCATATGCTGCCCCTCCAACTGCATACCAACTCATCACCTCTCTCCAATCCACATCCTGACTCAATCCCATGCTGATCCTGCTCTCCTGACATTGGGAAGGAGTGCTGAAGAAATGATGTCCTGTGCCGCCCTGCCAGCTGGAATCTATAACCTCTGTTATGTCCAAGGGCCCCTGCTCGACTGTGCTCCCTACGAAGAATATCGTACCATCTAGAGGGTACCAACTCATGATCTCCCGCCAGTCCATCCTAGAAGAAGAATCTGATGTAGCAACGACAATGGTATATGGAACATGCCTGGGATGTCGCCGCCAGCCCGTAATCATCTCCCACTGCCAGACTATCACATCTACCTCCAACATCTCCAGAGGATATGGATCTGTAGCTGCTGTCACGGTACTCGATGTCAATGCAACTGACGGCTCCTCCTCAATGACTGACCCTGCGGTTAGCTGCATATCCACCCTCTCGACGAAGTATCGATACAGTGTCTAGAGCCCAGACACATACTGGGATACTACCCCTGCTGTACCCCGTATCCTCTGCTCATGCATGATCTCGACATGCCCTGAGGGAAAAATGATGCATGTCTCCCTCATGACCTGCTCCCCAAGCGTAGGTTCAGTGATGACTGATGCACCACCTCTGCAAAGGATCATCTCATCCCCCAACCTGTGGCTGTCAACTAGCATACCAACCCAGTGCCACTGCTGAGAAGTCTCTCCATCGATCCTGGGTGAACTACTCCCAAAGGTAAGCCCGAAGTCCCTGTCCATGAGTCTCTCTAGAAGCAATTCTCTAAGATCCTGCTGTGTAGCACCATGTGCCCTCGCATACCACTGATCATCCATACACTCCTCAACATGCCACTGCACACTGAGGCATACCTCGGTATGCTGCTGGATACCATGTGCTGCTGCTGTAGCACCCTGTACCCTCTCGCGCCCTGACTGTGTCCATGCATCGGTCACTCTCTGTATGCTCTCAATGTGATGTAGGATACTCCTACTCCACAATGCAGTCCCACGCACTATGGCACACCACCATGCTACTCCATGTCCACCGGTAATCCACTGCTCACTGCTAGAGGCTCCCACACATCCCTGGATGTGATGACATAGAGCTGTGTCTCTACATGTCCAACTACCATCAACCGGTAACATCGTCTCCACCGCCATACCACTATACCTGCCGACAAATGGATCATCACTGCAAATCCTCCTCGAGTGGTCCGAGAAATGAATCTCCCTATGGGTCAGTAGTGTTACCACCACTGCTCGGCTCCGCGGCGTCCTCTGTGCCCCACACAAAGGTGAAGAATCCTTGGCCCCATACAAGGTGCCATCTAGTGGCCTGCCAATGCCACCTCCCATGCTCCCATTAGAACATGTAGTGCAGAAATTGTGAGAATTTTTCCCACTCACGGACACATCCAGCTCGTGTGTCTCCTTCATAATCAAGCCTCCCATACAAATCTGATATATATCAGCAAATGAAGACATGATTAGCAGCAAAATGAAAGAAATGCCGAAGGTCTCATGTGGTGCAAGAAGGTACCAACAGCTTCCCAAACAAGTACAGCGCAGTTTTACAAGTTGCTGCTTGATGAAAGTACATGGCAAAATGTTTCTTGTTACATAGTTAATCATGCATGTCTTTATATGATACATGCTATGAACATACATGTGATGATAAAACATTTGCCCAAGGCCACAAAAGAGATGGCTGCCTCCATCATGTCGATTGGCCCAATACAACTCATGGAGCAATGTGACAAGCTTGCCCTCTTGTGAAGCAATGTACTGCATAGGAATGGCAAGAGTGTGCAAGCCAATGAATGTATAGACAAAACCCTCACCATATGCTGGAAGTAAGATGGTACTCCACCATGGCATCTGTTGGGTTTGTGTTATATTCTTTCCACGACTAGTATCGCCCCCCCTGTACGTTGCGATGGACGCAACGTACGGGGGGGTCACAGGGGGGGCGGTAGCCCCCCCGTGTCGAGGTCGGGGCAGTGCCTTGGAAAAATTTTTTGGTCCTTATTTTCTGGTGGGCAGATCCGCCCATGGTTTTGGGGCATGATGGTTTTCGGCCCCTGGTATTTTGTAGATCCAATCAAGGGAACTACGGTTATGTTCTAATCCAGGGTTAATGTATTGGGGTTTATGTATGCTTCGGCATGTATATATGTGTTGTAACACTAAAAAGAATATAATGAAAAATCAAGCTGGTTGTCTCGATTTGGGATCCAGGGGAAAATCTCTGTGTTTATCTATTTTATATTTTATGCTCTTGCTATTGTTTATTTTCTATTTTAAAGATTCATTCGTAGATAATTTCTGTACAGGGTTAAAACCTACATTTGGTATCAGAGCAGTTTCGGCTTTAAGGGTACGCCTTTGCTGCTGAGGGGTTTTTTGCTCGGGCCTGAGGTAGACCCTGTTTAGTGAGAGATCTGCAGGATCGATTCTTGTGGTGAAAGAAGATGGCGAGTGGCAGGATGATAGAGATCGAGAAATTTAATGGTCAGAGTTTTGAGTTGTGGAAGCTCAAGATGGAGGATCTGTTGGTGGATAAGGACTAGTGGATCGCGGTAGATCCAAGTACTAAACCAACGGCAATGTCAGATGAAGACTGGAAGAAACTGTTGGGAATCACTATTACCGTTAGACCAAAACCCGCAGGTGTTATTCAACAATCGCATCGCCAGAGATAACGATCCACGAGAGGTGGTTAGTCCATGTCACGAAACACACGGGGAGTGTTGGTTTATCCAATGTCCAACAATCTCCCCCCTCAATGCGAGTTGGGTGTGTATCGAACTCGTGACCTACGCTTTGATACCACTTCTTGGGAATCACAATTGTCGTTAGACCAAAACCCGCAGGTGTTAGTCAACGATCGCATCGCCAGAGATAAGGATCCACGAGAGGCGGTTAGTCCATGTCACGAAACACACGGGGAGTGTTGGTTTATCCAATGTCCAATAGAAACTGGATCGGAAGGCAAAGAGCACAATACGGTTGTGTGTTTCAGATTCAGTATTGTTGAATGTATCTGGGGAAGCTACAGCGAAGACCTTGTGGGACAAGCTAGGGACTTTGTACCAATCTAAGTCTTTGGTGAATAAATTGTTCCTGCGGAAAAAGTTGTATAACCTGAGGATGAAGGATGGAGACTCGGTGACGGAGCATCTGAACGCCTTCAATACTGTGGTAAGTCAGCTGTCATCTGTTGATGTTAAAATCTCAGATGAAGATAAGTGCATCAGTTTGTTGAGTTCTTTACCAGATTCGGGGGACAGTTTGGTTATTGCAATAGGTAGCAATACAACTACCTTGAAGTTTGATGACATTGTCTCAGCCTTACTGTCAGAGGAAATGAGATGGAGAAATATGGACGGTCACAATGGAGATGCCTTATCTGTACGAGGAAGATCCCAGAATAGAAACAAGAATAAGGTTTCGAGTAGGAGATCTAAATCTAGAGGGAGATCTAAATATCATGGAAATTTTGTAAAGGTGTGCTGGAAATGTGGAAAGGAAGGGCACTACAAAAAGGACTGTAGATCTAAAGCTCTTGAGGAAGGAAAGGGATCTCATGATGCTCCTTTTGTAGAGGCAAAAACCACCTCGGATGAAGGTGGGGATGTGTATTTGGCTTCTTCTTCAAATACACATGTAGATCATGAGTCATGGTTGATTGACTCAGGTGCATCTTTTCACTTCACTCCTCATAGGGAGTGGTTCTGCGAGTATGAGAAATATGATGGTGGTGATGTATTCCTAGGGGATGATAGGAAGGCCAGGATCGTCGGATGTGGAAAGGTCAAGCTGAAGCTGCAAGGTGGGAGGATTAGAACACTTCCTGGTGTTCTGCATATTCCTACATTGGCCAGAAATCTGATTTCTGTAAGCAAGATGGATGATGCAGGTGTAAAAACAGTGTTCGAGAAAGATGCCTGCAAGATGGTTCGGGGAGCACCGGTATTAATGCGGGGAGTTCGGACTGGAACTCTGTACAAGCTACAAGGTAGCACAGTTATTGATGGGTGTAACAGTTCTGTGGTTCCTGAAAGTGGGACGGAAAGCCTAGCTGTGTCTGGAGAAAAGACCATGCTATGGCATCAAAGGCTTGGACATATTGGAGAGAAGGGCCTTCGGATACTGCATAGAAATGGTATGGTAGAAGGTATGTCTAATTTCTCTCTAGATTTTGATTTCTGCGAACATTTTGTATATGGGAAGTATAATCGGGTGAGTTTTCCTTCTGGTGCTAAGAGGGCGAACAAGATATTAGAACTTGTGCACGGTGATGTGTTTGGACCTGTGTCAGTTCCATCACTGGGAAAGTCTGTGTACTATGTTTCATTCATAGATGACTTCTCAAGGAATACATGGATATATTTCTTGAGGAAAAAATCTGAAGTCTTTGACAAATTTAAAGAATTTAAGGCTCTGGTGGAAAACCAGACAGAAAAGAAGATAAAGGCATTGAGGACAGATAATGGTGGGGAGTTCTGTAAGAAGGAATTTGAAGAGTTCTGTAAGAAGTGTGGTATAGCACGGAAGAAGACTACTCCATACACACCTCAGCAAAATGGAGTTGCAGAAAGAATGAATAGAACACTGATGGAAAAGGCAAGAAGCATGCTTAGTGGTACCGGGTTAGGACAAGAATTCTGGGCAGAGGCAGTGGAGACTGCATGTTACTTAGTTAACAGATCACCTTCATCAGCGTTGGAGGATAAGACCCCACATGAGGTATGGACTGGTAAGAAACCCTCTATTTCACATTTAAGGGTATTTGGATGTGATGCATATGTACATGTTCCAAAGGAGAAAAGGACCAAGTTGGATAATAAATCTGAAAGGTGCATCTTTATTGAGTATAAGGATGGTTTAAAGGGTTACAAGCTTTGGAACCCAGAAACAAGGAAGGTTGTGTACAGCCAAGATGTGGTGTTTAGAGAGGTGAAAGATATTGTTAAACATGAAGTCCTACCAAAGGAACCTGAGAAGATAGAGTTTGAGCTAAAGGAGGATGAATCAGACTCTACAATAGAAGAAGACTCAGAAGATGAAGAGCCACAAACTCCAGCTTTGAGAAGATCAGTTCGGGAAAGAAGGCAACCGGAAAGGTATAGTCCATCTGCTTTCTGTTCAGGTTTTGCCTTAACTATAACTGATGATGAACCCAGAACTGTGAGGGAGGCAGTAGATTCAGAGGATGGAAAACTCTGGAAGGAGGCCATGGCTGATGAAATGGCATCCTTGCACAAAAACGATGCATGGGATCTGGTGGAGTTGCCGACTGGAAGGAAGCCCATTGGGAGCAAATGGGTGTTTAAGAAGAAGATGAATGTAGAAGGCAAGGTGGAGAAATATAAAGCTCGGTTGGTAGCGAAAGGTTACTCCCAGGTGCCGGGAATTGATTTTGGTGATATTTTTCTCCTGTTGCCAAAGTTACTTCTATTAGATTACTTTTATCTGTTGCTGCTGCATTTGATTTTGAGATAGAACAGATGGATGTGAAGACAGCATTTCTTCATGGGGATCTAGAAGAGGAGATCTACATGAAGCAACCTGAAGGCTTTATGGTGAAGGGTAAGAAAGAACTAGTATGCAGGTTGAAGAAGTCTCTGTATAGGTTAAAACAGTCACCAAGGATGTGGTATCAGAAATTTGATACCTATATACGGGGACTTGGCTTCACTAGAAGCAAGGAGGATCACTGTGTTTATTTTAAATTAATTTGTGACCGTGTTATTTATTTAGTCTTGTATGTGGATGATATGTTGTTGATTGGAAATAACAAAGAAATTATCCAAGATTTGAAGACCCAACTGTTCTCCAAATTCGACATGAAGGATCTGGGTGCTGCAAACTATATTTTGGGCATGGAAATTAAGAGAGATCGGGCAAAGAGGAAGCTCTGGTTAAACCAGAGGAAGTATGTCGAGACTATATTGCAAAGGTTCAATATGCAGGATAGTAAACCGGTGAATGTTCTGATTCCTGTAGGTATAAAGCTGTCTGCTGAACAGTGTCCCAAGACACAAGAACAAGAGGAGGATATGTCCCGTGTTCCATATGCAAGTACAGTGGGTAGCTTGATGTATGCAATGGTCTGTACTAGACCAGACATTGCACATGCAGTGGGAGTATTGAGCAGGTTTATGTCAAACCCAGGGAAGAAGCATTGGACAGCAGTGAAACGGGTTTTCAAATATTTGCGTGGCACTAGTGATTATGGCTTGTGCTACCAGGGAAGACCAAGATTGGAAAGAGTGTTGGACATTCGTGGTTTTGTTGATGCAGACTGGGCTAGAGATCTGGACCAAAGAAGATCTACAAGTGGGTATGCGTTTAGCCTATTTGGAGGTGCAGTCAGTTGGATGAGTAAAAGACATTCTGTAGTGGTTCTTTCAACTACAGAGGCAGAATACATGGCAGCCACTCATGCAAGCAAGGAAGCACTTTGGTTGCAGAGACTGTGTTCAAGTATGGGATTGGTGCAACAAGCTATAAGGATAGACTATGATAGCCAAAGTGCAATTTTCTTGGCTAAGAACCCTGCTTATCATTCAAAGACAAAGCACATTGATGTTCAATATGACTTTGTGAGATATATGGTTGAAGCTAAAAGGGTGTTGTTGGTAAAGGTGGACACTTTGAAGAATGTTGCAGATGCATTGACAAAGTCTGTGAGCACTCAGAAGTTCTGTTGGTGTAGAGAAACAATGGGTGTTGCAAAGCTGGGCTAATGACTCAGCTCTCTTGTAGCCCCCTGCGGAAAGAAAACAACAAGTGGGAGAATGTTGGGTTTGTGTTATATTCTTTCCACGACTAGTCACGGACAGGGGGGCAACAGGGGGGGCGATAGCCCCCCCTGTACGTTGCGCTGGGCGTAGTGTATGGGAGGGTCACAGGGGCGGCGGTAGCCCCCACCCTGTCGGGGTTCGGGGCAGCACCCTGGAAAAAAATTTTGGCCCTTATTTTCCAGTGGGCGGATTCGCCGATGGTTTTGTGCATGGGTTTGCACATGGTTTTGGGGCATGATGGTTTTCGGTCCCTGGTATTTTGTAGATCCAGTCAAGGGAACTATGGTTATGTTCTAATCCAGGGTTAATGGATTGGGGTTTATGTATGCTTCGGCATGTATATATATGTGTTGTAACACTAAAAGGAATATAATGAAAAATCAAGCTGGTCGTCCCGATTTGGGATCCAGGGGAAAATCTCTGTGTTTATCTATTTTATGTTTTATGCTCTCGCTATCGTTTATTTTATGTTTTAAAGATTCGTTTGTAGATAATTCCTGTACAAGGCTAAAACCTACAGCATCTACCCATACTTGATGCTGAGCTGCTTCCTGAAAGGTATAAGGCTCTCCAACTTGAGCTACCAGTGACTGATATCTGCCAATGTAATATCCCCAAAGGGAAATAACCAGTAATAAACAGAAATATGCCAGACAGATATAGAAAATATAATTGCTGAACCAGTTCACTGAATCATGACACATAGAATACCAGAAACTGAGCCATTTTATTAATCAGAAAGTACATAGAGAGGAGTACAAGTAAATCAGAGTAAGTGCACCTATCCTTGCCCTAGGCAAGTGATGACCCTCTCAGACAGAATAATGGCTGCAACAAGGACAGCGTCCTAGCTGCTCTGAAGACTGAAGACTGGTAAAAGGCTGATCTCAAGCTGCAAATCCTCCCCAAAGGAAAACGCTGTCTCTGCTAGTGACAGCGCAGAAATAGATGAGGCACCAATCACCAAGCCACCTAACAGATAGATCAGCTACTGGATGTTGGAAAAACGCTGTTGAGTCCTCTTGCTCCTCAGATCTGCGTCCCACCTGATGGATCTGAAGCCTCCAATCAGATCTGCGTCCTTCCCTTCCTGTTCTGCGTCCTCCAATACCAGATCTGCTGCCAAACCTTCAGATCTATGCTGGATCTGACAATATCTCTTCAGATCTACAGCCTCTAGGGCTGGATCTGATGTTATCCCTTCAGATCTGGACTAGATCTGTCAATATCTCCTTAGATCTGTAACTCCCCAAGCTGGATCTAGTGCTAAACCTCCAGATCTGCAACATACAAGACTAGATCTGCAAGTATCTGCTCAGATCTATAACTCCCCAAGCTGGATCTAGTGCTAAACCTCCAGATCTGCAACATACAAGACTAGATCTGCAAGTATCTGCTCAGATCTACCCTCTCCAAGGCTGGGTCTATCAATGGCCTTCAGATCTGCAACCCTTTCCTTCAGAAATAGACAGCGTCCTCACTCTTAGGCTGGGCAGCGTTCTCCCTCCTCCTGAACAGCGTTTTCTCTGCCAGATCTGAACTGCGTCCTCCTTGGGACAGCGTCCTCACCCTCCTGAATGGATCAGCGTCCTCTCTCCTGATGAGACAACGTCCTCTCCTCTCTGAACTGCGCAGCCACAAGAGGGCTTTCTCCTCCTCAGATTTGCTTCAGAAACTGCTGCTGCTTTGCTACTGGAACTGAAAAGTGTACTCCGGACAAACCTTACTAGGGCGGGCACTCGAAGTCCCCCGAATCTAAGGGTGAAACCAGAAATAACCTTACCAGGGCAGGCACTCGAAGTCCCCCGAGGCTAAGGGTGAGATCTCCGACCGGAGACACTCGTGCACTAAACAGTGCTGCAGACCGACTAAACAACCGGCGTGCTGAAGTAGACAAAGTCTAGCTATCAAGAAGAATATCAAATCATGGATGATCAAAATGAGGTGAGAACCTCTCCTTTTATAATGCCAAACTCCCTCCAAAACTTAACTGCTCCCTTACTCTTCTTTGACCTGCGCAGTTTACCTTGGGTCAGCCTGATGCTTCCCCCATCATAATCACGTCGACCCCCAAGGCCCCCTCTCTAAGTTACAACGTTCATCTACTAGGAAAAGAACACTTTATTTATAAAGTGAGATGACTAAAGTGAGGTGACCCCTCTTATTTCTCACTTTATTTATTATATCTAGCTAAAGCGGCAAAATAAAGCAAAATTGAAATATTCCAATTAGCAAGGCTAATTGGGAATATTACAGCCAAGTTGTTTCCTTATCCTCTTCCCTTCTCTAGGTGCTCCAACAAATCCTTCTGCATCTCTAAGAATTTCTTGGACTTATCTGCTCGATCTCCCATCAGTGGTGGGTGGTCTCACTTGTTCTTCCTGTTGTTCTTCGTGGAAGGAGCTACCCTTAGAAAAATTATGCCTTGGAGAGGCACTGGACCTCTCCTCCATAGGTTGTTGAGGTTGTACTAGTGGATC
The DNA here is from genome assembly GCA_034641835.2 of Pinus albicaulis. Classification (NCBI taxonomy): domain Eukaryota; kingdom Viridiplantae; phylum Streptophyta; class Pinopsida; order Pinales; family Pinaceae; genus Pinus; species Pinus albicaulis. The sequence goes on from CM076579.1 coordinate 112,172,556, forward strand.
TTCCTCAATCTGCGTATCTGTGGCCATCTCTTGAGATTTTCTAAAGGCTTTCTCCTCCAGGAATTTTACATCCCTTCTTACCACGACTTTCCTGCTCTCTGGGATATAGGCGCAATATGCCTTTCCATTCTCATTATAGCCCATCAGAGAACCCTTTTCTGCAGTTTGATCCAACTTCTTCCTCTTTTCCTCTGGAACGTGGCAGTATGCTATGCTGCCGAATATCCTGATGTGGCTCACTTTTGGTTTGCTGCCTGTGAACACACTTTCGGGAGTAACCTTCCCCAAAGCTCTATTGGGAACTCTGTTCTGAATATCAACTATTGTGTTGCAGGAATCTGCGCATAAGAATTTGGGCATCTCCTGGTCGTACAGCATTGCCCTTGCAACTTCTATTATGGTCTGATTCTTCCGTTTTGCAACTCCATTTTGTTCTGGATTGTAAGGAGTTGTCCACTCTCTCTTGATGCCTTCCTGTGCATAGAAATTTGTGAAGTCTTTATCGATATATTCTCCACTGTTATCTGACCTCAACTTCTTGATCTTCTTTCATGTAGAGTTCTCCACCAATGCTTTGAAATCATTAAACCGATTAAAGACTTCATCTTTGGTCTTCATAAAATAGATCCAAGTTTTCCTAGAATAATCATCAATGAAGATGGCAAAATACTTTTCCCCACTAAGAGTTGTTGTGGACATCGAACCGCAAATTCAGAGTGTATTAACTCTAATACACCATGTCAGAGTGTATTAACTCTAATACAGCTTTGGCTCTGTTGCTGCTTCTTGGAAATGTTGCCTCAGCGTACTTCCCTAGTACGCATACCCTACAAACTTCGTCTTTCTTTGTGCTGAGTTCAAGAGCCCCTATGACAGTATTTTTGAGAATCCCCAAGGCTTCATGATGTAGATGCCCCATCCTTCTGTTCCATAACTCATTCAGATCTTTGTCGTCTGTGTTGCCGATCAAGGCCACCGGAGATTCAAGTTGGAGCTTATATAGTTTGTGACTCCTTACTCCAATTTGTGCCTTTTTGCTCCAATTAGGGTGTTTGACATACACCTTATCTTGAATAAAGTACACGTCGTGGCCCTTGTTTTGAAGTTGAGACACCGAGAGTAAATTCATCCCCAACCCTGGTATATGTAGAACATTCGTGGCTCAAATATTGTTGCCATTCTCCGTCTGAAATGTTACGGTACCTCTCCCGATGGGGATACATTTTGCCTTATTTCCCATAGTTATTTGGAAATTCATCTACTCTTCTTGATAGCTTGAAAAACATTCTCGAACCTCTGTCAAATGAGCAGATGCTCCACTGTCAATATACCAAACACTTAGAGGAGTTGTGCTTGACATGCAGGCAAGATCCTCCTCTAGTCTGGATACCAGCACCTTCATGTCATGTTCTCTTTGCATTTCTGCGTGCTCTGGAGGACTGCGTGAGTCCCTTTGACTGCGTGAACCCTTCCTTTGGTCCATAGCAGATCCTCCCTTCATGTTTTTAGCCCTTTGCTCTAATACCATGTGAAATTTTCAAGAGGAAAATATTTCTGCAATACTTGGTTTATTTCTCCTACTTATGAGATAAGTTATTTACAGATGCTTCAGTAAATTCTGAAATAAACACATTTGCAGATCTTCACTATTGTTAAGAGCATAAGAACAGAAAGATAATTTACACCAATAGCACAATAGAAATAACCATATGAACACAGATGTTTTTGGACAATTGTCCCCAGAAAAACCCAATGCGAGAAAACCGATGCAACAGATGAGGGTTTTATATTTATCTTTAGAAATGAAAAGTACATTTACAAGAGTCTGATGAGCAGAGAAAAATTAGCAAACACCTGGCTGAATTTTCTAGACCTCGCAGACAATTTTCGGACCCTCGCGGTGACCTCCTTCACCCTCTGCGTCATCCAACGTGAATGCTTTGCGCAGTCCCTCTCTAGACTGTGTGATTCTGCGTGGAGGGTTTCTTGCTACTGATCAACTCACCCTTCTCTTTACCCTCCTGAGTTTTGCTTCCTGATAACTGACTCCTCCCTCCTCCTCCTGCTTCTGCAACCCAGTCAAAACAAACTCTCCCACTGAAATCGATTTCCTTCGGGTACTGAGAGTGTCCCCGGCTAGATTTCCAAATGGCCCTCAAGTCTCTTCTTATAGTCTTCTCGCTGATGAATCAACGGCCAAGATTATATCTTTAATCAATGGCTCAGATTAAAAGATAACTTGGTCTTCGTCTTCTAGAAGATTCACATTTTGCTTAATTAATATCTTTTACTTATTTAATTTCCCTAAGTTTATACTTAGGGTCTACATTAAAATAATTAATTATTTTAATAAAGTCATATCCGAGTGGAATTTCCACAAACGATTTTTGGGTTCTTTGGATCACTGATGTCTAAGCCTCTCTACCAAAAATGAGACTTAGAACACTTTCCGATGCTATAGAAATGAACATTTATCCCATATGACTTTGTTGACGAACATTTTTCAAAATTGGCCTTCATAGAATTTGGTAACCCATTCAAAATTTCCTTCATTACTCTGGTATTGTATTCCTTGCTTTCTTCGTCCATTGTGTCATTAGTAATCACTGATTTCCAAACTTCAATTCCTTGGGTCTTCAAGAAATTCTTCATTCTTGCCTCCCATATATTAAAATTTCCATTGAACAACGGAACCTTCGCAAATTGATTGACTTCAAATTCCATGGTTGAGGAAGACACATCTTTAGGAGAATTGGAGACTTTCTTCCTTGGCTTTGTCATTTCTGTCCTAATGATCAACCTTCAAGTTGTTAGGCTTGGAGTGAAGGTACTGGCTTTGATACCAAATGTTGGAAATACAGAGAGGAGGGTGAATCAGTATTTCTTTTCAATTGTTAATTTTACCAATTAGATCACTTATATTTAGAACACAAAATGAAGAATGATGGAATAGATACTTTAATTAATTTCTTCTTTACAACAAGTAAAGTACAATAATGATATAGGGCTCCAACCCTAGATGAAGACTCCAATCTTCCAAGCTCCAACTAGTATTGTGCCAAGCACCGACTTGGTCTTTCCAAGGCTCCAACCTTGTCAATTTGAGGCACCAACCTCTAGGGCTCCAACCCTCTCTCTGGTACAGGCTCCAACCTGGTTTCTTGAGGACTCCAATCCTCTAGGGCTCCAACCCTATCTTCCAAGGCACCAACCTTGTCTCTATGAGGCTCCAACCTCTTGGGCTCCAACCTTCAACTTCACTTCGTCAAAATATGTTTGGTTATTCTTCATGACTCCCAAAGTCTTCTTCAAAGAGCCCTGTCAATCTTCAACTATGCCTCCTCCAAATCACTTCATCAATGACAACCTTGTCTTCTCAATAGGTGTCACCACTACTTTTCATGTCACCCAAACACTTTCTCCAAGGTCACTCCATGAAGGCTTCAACATAACATCATGTCTCCAAGGGTTTCTTCACAGGTTCCTTAATAGGTGCTCCAATGATGTCTTCAAAATTGCCTTTAAGATGCTCCAGCAAGATTTCAACTCTTCAATAGCTGCTGCAAAGAATCTTCTCCAAATATGTTCAAGGATGAAATTTAACTTCAACAAGGCATCATGGATATCTCCAAGGCTGGCACACGAGATGTTCTTCAACAGTTCTGCTTCAATGGAAGGGAGCAACTCCAAAACTGGGATCAAGTCTATCAAGGTTGCCTTCCAATTTTGCCACTGAATGCTCTTCAAAAACTTCACTTGTCCAATGTAACGTTCCAAGAGTACTCTGTCTAAAGTTTTGCAAATGTTTACAAGAATGTGACTGTCCAATGCTACTATCCTTCCATATGACTTCTCCACGGTATTCAATATGTATCTTCAAAAGACTTCACCTCCCAATGGTCTAAATACTTTCCAAGACTTCTATTCATTCCATATCTAGCAGTGTTGTGGTGTTAAGGCCAGGTCCAAATTCCACAATTGAGTTATTTCAAAGGATGTTTGTCTCCACAATTGAGGACCAAGTTATTATAGTTCTGAGGTATATATATAACTCTCCAATAGTGCACAGAACTTTTATATGTCTGAGTTCTAAGGCTGCACTAGAAGGCTGACCACACGGTGATTATTGCATTTAGGTGCTGTCTAATACACAAATCCAAGGTGCTGAAGGTATCCGAGCTCTCCTTGTCACAGGTTTGTTGTTCGAGCCTCAGTTTAGCTGAACAGAATCTTATCACAATGCTGCAAAAATGGTTCCTTCACTCTATAACACCTTGTAGCAAGCAATACAGATACTGTCCAGAAGTCCGAGGTAGTGAACATTGTTCTGGTCACAAGTTCAAAGGTTTTTGTTTAGCCCTTTTTGTCACAGATAAAAAGGTTTCCAGCCCTTGGTCACAGGTCCAAGGTACTGTGAGGGTTTTACTTGATGTTTTACAGCTCCTTATCATAGATTTTTAACCCAATCACTTGTCTTCAAAAAACTCCTCAGCGGTTCCACAATGCTGCAAAAAGTTCAGCAATATAATCTGATCTCTTGAGCTTCACCTTAAGGAATTGCCCAGCAAAATATTTTTAACTCCTCCTCGGCCTCCTGTAGGTTCTGTCTGAAATTCAATGTCTTTTTTTACCGAAATTTTTCCTGCCAAGAATGAGGATTTACACTTATATCTATAATAGTTTCGACCTCTATGAAAGGATGTGACAGTTGGGTGAAGGAGCCAACATGAGGAATTGAGTTTAGCTCGGCTAGAAATAAAAATATAATATTAAAACTTGAAAATTCGTTTTCTCTTCAACTACTGGGAATTTTCGGGCAAGTGATAGCTCATTAGAAAGATAAAAATATACTCTATAAGATGGCATAGGAGTCAATTCGGAAGGATGCCTCTAAGGTGCTAAAAACATTTTTTCTTTGTGACTGTCCTTAATTTTTGTGTGCAGAAAGTGAATAGGACAGCATGGCTTCTTCATTGCTTGGCTTCTCCTATGTTTGTCTTCTCCATTGTTTGGCTTATCAATCATAGGATCATAGTGTCATCATGTAGGACATCCATGTCATCATGATAGGTATAGCATCATGTATTCAATAATATTGCAATAATATGTCATAATGCAGCATCATCATTAGGAAAGTTCTAAGATAGTAAGATAGTCTTCCAACCACCAAATGAGATCAAGTGCATGCAACATTAGGTCAAGTACTGCTTAGGGCTTCTTTCATTAGTGGTTTGAATTCTTCATTGATGGTATCCTAGTCAACCAAGAGTCATGGCATCATCATCTGGAACTAGACATCTCAAGAATATTGACATCTCAGTCATAGCCATATTGACATCAATGACAACCTTGGTTAACAACTTATGGGAATGGATTGATGAGGGATTTGGAAGAAAAAATGGGCTTAGTCTGTGCTCCTGTCCCCTTGATCTCTTTTGGGTGTTACCCTTGCATCATAGTCCTGTGGGATCTCCTTTATTGACCATTTGGTTCTAGGGAGGTACTACTTGTGAAACCCCAACTTTGGGTGCGCGGTCCCGCTCTTTTATCCTCATGTATTACTCCCCTTCCACTCATTATACTATCATTCGTCATTTTTCCCACCTAGGTCCACATAGCCCCCATTGGTCCACATGGGGTTAACTTCCCTATCCCCTTGCCCCCACCTTGGGTTAGGCCTCGAATGATGCCCCGAAGGTTGAAGCAGCTAAAAGAAAAAGAAAAAGCATAATTGGCCACATTTAACAGGAAATTGTACCACAAAATGCAAAATATGGTCGGGAGAAAAATAATTAGCACGTGTGAAAAAGCCAAAGCATGAGCTTTGCCCCTTAACTATGGCCATCACCCTGGTTCCATAGGCCCTAAATGCCTCCTTTATCACACAGGAACCCATGATTGTCCCAACGCCCTGAAGGGAAATGAACCGCACTACCTAAAAACATGGATATATCTGAGACATCATGCTCTTATTCTTGAGCCTAAAGCAATTAATTAAAGAAAATTCATAAAAGGAAAAAGGCATATAAAGAAGGGTGGAAAAATCAAGGCCGAGACACCTCATATACCACGATTGCTCCCTCCTACACATTATATACCCTGGTGTGGACTTCCCCTTATCTGGTTGACCCTATGCCCCGATATGTGGCCCAGGATTACCCCTCTCATTCCCTAGTCCATCTCAGCCATTTATCACTTGCCACCCCTGTTCAAAAGGATGTACCTTGGACCTACTATCCCCTTTAAGGGCTGAAACCACTTAATAAGGTACATGGCTAATTCCCTTTGGAGTATGGAGACACTAGCACATGCCAAAGCCCACTATGGAAGGGCATGCCATTGTGAAGTGCCCACTTTGTTATCCATGATTTGTAAGCCCTTTTACACGATTATTCTAATGATTGGTTGTACTGGAAGCGTAGGTGACACATTAGATCTTATACAGGATTGCAGGTGGTTTCTATTTGGATTTAGTCTCCCTATACAAGATCCTAACCCCTAGAGGGCTACATTGGCAGATATAGGGTGTGCATAGAGAGCCATCGGCCTCCACAACAACAGAAAACACTCCACGGATCCTCATCGACCTTCAGAAACTACTAGTGATCCACTTTTGGGATGATGGTGACGTGCTTGGAATGCTATGCCCAGCAGGCCCCACAGGAACCCCACACTCTTGGTAGGTGTCCTAGGAATTGTACGATGTCATGGCAGCGTTTATTCCATCACTTGAGCCCTTGCAAAGGATTTACAAGCATCTTCAATTCATATGGAGACCCATGGGGTCATTTGTGTGCCCCAACACCCACTGGTAGCACCACAGGTCTACTACTTGGAGAACAAGGGGCCACCCACTTGTCCATCATATTCCGAGGAATTTATTCCTCGTTATGGTATTTCAGGACATTACTAGGCCTTTGGAGGGCCCCACGACGTTTATACATTATTATTTGCCCCCCTGTGAGGCTTATTTTTCCCATTTTGAGCTAGTTTGGTGGGCTTGTCACCAATAGGGGTATTATTTGCACATTATTTTATCTTTAGGGGCTAATGTCGGCCCATAGGCTAATTTGAACTCCTTAGGAGGGTATATATTGATGTTAGATACATTCATTTGGATCATCACTTGCATTGGGATCTCTCTAATCATAAAAAACTTCACATTTTTTCCCTTGGTGGACATTTTTGGAGATGGATGAATTTTGATGTATGAATTTGGGCTATTTTTCTTGTCTTGGAGCTTTGTCTTCCAAACGAAATGTTGGTTGGATATACCAAGGTTGCGGGGAAGCTTCACCTCCCCCCCCCCCGGTTCCCACTCCCAAAGCGCGTTTCGTTCGGGAGAATTTTGGGAGCGCGCTTTCGAGCCTGTAAAAACGCTCCCTTCCTTTTCGGGAGCATTTCAGGGAGCACTCGGGAGCGAACGCTCCCTGAGCGCTTCCAACATTAAAAAAACGCTTCGGGAGCGTTTTTTTAAATGCCGGAAGCAGTCGGGGAGCGTTCGCTCCCGAACGCTCCTCGGCAAAAAAAACGCTCCCCGGCGGCGTGAAAAAAAATCTTCAAAAAATTCGGTTTTTTTTTTTTTTTGAGAGGGAGGGAGGAGGGTTGGGTAAATAAAAGCCCACCCTCCCCTCATTTTGTTTTATTGTTTTAGTTGAATGAGTGAGAGCAAGAGGAGCTTGGAGCAAGAGTTGGAGAGAAGGAGAGCTTGGAGAAAGAGTTGGAGAGCGGAGCTGCGGAAGTGCCAAGGAGAGAGCAAGGAGCAAGTTGCAAGAGAGCAAAAGGAGGATTGCAAGAAAGAGGTAGGTCTTCTAATCTAGTTTTGTATTTTCTATGATGAATTTTTAAGTTGTTCAAAAATGAAAACTTGATTTTTTTTCTGAATGTTGCATTTTATTGTGTTGAAAACTTAAAAATTGAATTGTTTTTTTCCTATGTTGCATTTCCTATTCCCATTTGGCATTTCTCTATTTTTTTGGCAGGCTAGAAACTTGAAACTTGAAACTTGAAACATCATGGCTATATGACTAGGGATTTTCATCATGCTGGTTCCTTTCTTTGTAATAATGGTGTTGGAGAGTAGAAGAAAGAGGCACATTAGAGAAGAGGAGAATGAAGAAGTGGGTTATGGTGGATTTGATGAAAATCTTGAAGAGGAGGAGGATTATGCTGAGGAGGAAGGGGGGAGTGGAGAACATGAGGCCACAGATACCCCAACTAGACAAGACCAAACTCAGACACCTTTGTGGAAATATGTTCAGAGGCAGGAAGGAGGGAAAGGTGGTGGAACCACTAAATTCCTTTGCCCCCATTGCAATAAAGAATACCATGGTTCATACACCCGTGCGAGAAGACACCTTTGTGGGAAAATGCTAGGGGATGGAGACAAAAATCTAGGAATCAAAATTTGTGTTAGTGTGCCAGCAATAGAGAGAGAGAAATAGAGAAAGGAAGAGGAGGCTGCCCTAGAGAGATCTAAAAGATCTAGGGATTTCATTGATTCTTATACACCATCAGGTGCATCACATCATGGACAAAGAAGTCCATCAACTTCCACCCATGGCAGTGATTATGGAGGCAGTGGCACACCTGGATTAAGGCGTAGAACCATATTTTATTTCCTTGACGAAGGGTGTAGGAATGATGTGGATTCAAAAATTTTCCGATTTCTATATGCATGTGGGGTGCCATTCAATGTTCTTCGCTGACCTTATTGGCATGAAATGGTTTCTGCCATTAATGATGCCCCCAAAGGATACAGGAGCCCTGGGTATGACAAGGCCAGAACTGTGGGTCTTGATCATGAGAAAGCTAAAGTAAACCATTCTTTGGCTAGAATGAAAAATTCATGGAATGAGCATGGGGTGTCCATCGTCTCTAATGGATGGACCAATGTAAAAGGAAAGCCATTAATAAGTGTTTTCGTTGTGTCGGTTAGTGGTGCAATCTTCCTGTCAGCATATGATTATTCAGACAAATTCAAGACCGGAATTAACATTGCAGAACCATTACTTGCAATAATTGAAAAGACTGGGCCATACAATGTCATACAAGTCATCACTGATAATGCTGCTAACTGTAAGGCAGCAAGAGCAATTATTGAGGATAAATACCCCAACATATTTTGGTCTGGGTGTTTGGTTCACACAATTAACCTTTTGATGCATGATATCATTAAAAACAAACAACCTCAATTCAAATGGCTTGATGATTTGTACAAGAGAGGTAAAAAAATGATAAAATTTATTACAAATCATAGCAATACCCATGGGCTTTTCTGTACTCACTCCAAATTGAAGTTGTTGAAGATAGCAAAGACTAGATTTGCTAGCTATTACCTCACCTTCAGGCGCCTTTTGAAGGTAAGAAAGTCATTGGCTGCAATGGTATCAAGCCCACACTGGGAAGTATTAAAGGACAGGGCAGCGACAATAGTTGACAGGTAAGGTTTTGAACATGTGGAGGAGACCGCCCTTGACCCTTTGTTTTGGGCACGTGTGAGGGAAATTTTGAATTTCACCAAGCCCATTTATCACATGATTCGGTTTGCAGATACAAATAAACCAGTGATTGGGGAGGTTTATGAGCAGATGGACAGCATGTTGGGCCAAATAAAAGATGTTAAGGATAATGATCCCAACTTGTATGCTATGATTCATGACTGTGTATGTGCACGGTGGAATAAACTCAATGTTCCACTACATGCCTTGGCATATATCCTTATGGCTTATGCCAAAATACTACTCTCCATCTTGGTTGGGCCAACCTGCACCTGGAGGTGGGGTTAGGATCAAACCTCACACATATCTAGAGGTACAAGAGGGGTACATGAAGGCATTAGACAAGTTGGTACCCGACAGGGAGGAGTGTGCTAGATTGCACCTTGAATTAGGCAAATACTTCAGTTGCACTGCTAACTTTGGTTCTTTCCATGCAATGGAAGACAGAGACAGATTTGATGCCCTCACATGGTGGGAAGCATATGGCGGCATGGGACTTTTGCCAAAGTTGGCAAAAACAATTCTCTCACAGGTTGCGAATACTTCTTCTGCAGAGAGGTGTTGGAGCACCTACAGCTTCATACATAATGTAAGAAGAAACAGACTAAATGAAAACCGAGCTAAAAGTTTGGTTTATGTGCATTACAACTTGAGGTTGTTGAGCCATTACTGTGATCGGGCATATGAGGATCAATCATACAGAGTCTGGGAGAACAACCCAGAGGATGATAATTTGGAGGACGGCATGGTACATATGGAAGAATTGGAAGCAAAACTTTTTAAGAATGATGATGAAGCATCAGCAGCACTGCCACACACAGGGCCAGTCCCACCATCCAGTAGCAGTGTGGGTGCCAGTGCTAGTTCTCGATATCCAACTATTGTTCCTTTGCAGATTCAGCCTCCACCTTCTAGTCATGGTCGTGGACGTGGTACTCCTGAGAGTACTAGAAGACCATCATTTCCTCGTGGCTCGCACAAATTAGACATTTCTCATGGACGTGGCAAGGGGCTAGCCAATAGATAAAATAGATTTGTTGTTTACTAGTCTTTTCTATTTTCTAGTAGTTTTTATCTTTTATAACTGTTGACAATTGAACAGTTGAAACTTGACTCTTTCATATATTTAATGACAATTTAAGTTTGAAGTTTGAATTTGAAAGGTGAAACTTTGAAGTTGGCATTTATAAGTTTACAAGTCATCATGAATTATGAATATGATGCTTCATGAAAGTTATATGGTGATCAATGAATCAATGATGATAAATGTTATATATCAATGATGATAAATTGTATACATTGAATTTTGAAATCAATGAATCGATGATGATAAATGTTATATATTGAAATTTGAATTCAATGAATCAATGATGATAAATGTTATATATCAATGATGATAAATGAATTATGATATATATCAATGATGATAAATGTTAGATATTGAAATTTGAAATCAATGATGATAAATGTTATATATTGAATTTTGAAAGCTTGAAACCTTCAGATTGATGATTCGCGAGACTCAAGAGTCAATATGTTGTATGCTTCCAACTTGTGGGTGTGGTTGATGAAGATTATAACTTCTAGATGATCGATGTTATATGATTCAATCTATGTTTTTATGTTTTTTGTGTCTAATTGATCATTCTACATGCTTTTGTTGACATATATGCATCAAAATATAAAATATATATATATATATATATATATATATAAATGCTCCGAACTGGGAGCTTTTGAAAATGGCGCTCCCGCTCCCGCTCCCAAGCAACCATGTGATATACTCTATAACATTGTAAGTAAATTTTAACGTTGTTATTCTTGTTGCTGCATACTGCTAAAATTAGGGCTATTTGCTACATGATTGAAATGTGGAATTAAGCATGTTTTAGCTAATTTAATGTATGGGTCAATGTTATATAAATGAAATGTCCTAGAGATTATTTATCTCGATAAGCTTGCATCATTTTCTTTGAAGTATAAATGCTTGAAGGTCACTTTTCTTTTCTTTCTCTCAACATTGGAAGAAGCTGACTTTCCGGGTGTCCTTGATCAAGAAACGAAGGTCTTACTCATCATTATCCTTGACTCCATATTCCCAAGTGGATTAAGCACTGATCCCTAAAGAGGGTGGTCATCCTTTTCAACTTTTTCCCCCTTTTCACCAGCTTTTCAGGTCTAGCCCTCAAAGGTCACCTAGGGCATCAATTTTGCGGGAATTGATCCAAGGAAAAATTTTGATCTCCTATAGGCTACAGCGCTGCTGGGTCCCTTCCCAATTTAAGGCAATTCTAATGGTGGAATCTTCGGGAATATTAAGCCCTAGCTCTAGGATCGAATTTTGCCCAGGCATCCCCAAGGCTATACCTCAACAGGATCAAGTCGACCTTTTGAAATAAACATTCTTGTTTGCTCCTTTCGTTTCACCTTGTCCAGGATAGGAGCATCATTGGTTGCTATATTCCATCCCCAAACCTGGGTTGGGTCCACTTGAACTCGTTTGGTCCCACTTCTCAATAAGGATTATAATTTATTTGTCAACGACCCTTTGGGAATGCAACTTTCCCAAGGATTATAGGGATTGAGAACCCCGTCAATAATCCCATTCTTTCTCTCTCTCTCAACCCTCCAATCCTCATCCCTTACCCCTAGTGGACCAAGTCCCTTGCTTGAAGAGAAAGAAAGCTCCATTCTTCGCTCCATCCTCGGTAAAGGGTTTCCAGGGTCACTTTTCACCTATCCATCGACATATACTTTACAAGTGATCCCTACACTACCGGGACTCCTCTCATTGGTGAAAGTCTGTAAAGAGCAGGGAGTCTTAGCCGTGGTGACAATGGCCTAAGCCTCCACCGTTTCCCTTGTCTAGCAATTTCCCTATTAGGAACCTCTTTAGGTCCCTGCTGGTTTGAGTGGTAACAAAGCCCATTGACCTATTTATTATGGTCATTCGTTGGAAATTAATAAAATTATCAGATCTTATCTTCACTACTGTCTACAGTTATCACTTTCATCTACAAATTGAAAGGATTTTTTCATTTGTTAATCATCTTCTATGGCCCTTCTATTAACGTCCAACTAATGACTATAAATCTCAAATTTTCTTTCGGTAGACTTAACACAAAAAATAACTTCTATATAATTTGTTTTATACAGGAAACTGGAATCAACACACAAAGCACTTCAATATCCATCTTTCATCTAGTTTAATTTATTTTTTAGAAAGGTATAAATGCTCTAAGATTCACATAATTATGAAGCTTTTGGAAATGATCCAATTACTCTGCCAATGATACTAACATCATAAGTGATTATCTCCACAACTTCAGCATTTGCAAGCGTATGCATTGGGGACACAGGATTCCCGTTAACCTGAAAAAATAGCCCAAGTTGAGCAATATCATTCTTTCCAATAAAAGAAAAATAACTAGTCATCACAAAACCTATAATCATTCAACAGTTAAAAAGCTTGTGGTCAACCAAAATAATCTGCTTACACTCAAAACTTACTTTTGCAGCTATCATTTTGTTGCCAATCTCTGTATGTACTTGATAAGCATAATCAATAACTGTTGCACCCTTTGGAAGATTTTTTATCTGCATCGGACATAGCAGTTTAGGCAAAGAAATCTGCCATTTTAAAAAACAGTACAAATCTAGATATATACTAATTCCCTGTGAAAAACAACAATAGTATACGAACCTCTCCTTTTGGTGTGAATACAAAAACACGACTGCCAAGAAGATCACCCGTAACTGTATCAACAAATTCCCTAGAACTCATGTTGCCTACAAATTCCTCTTGCCACTCTCTAATGGCATTAAGCCAACTTACCTGAAAAATAAACAACCATCCCAATATTAAAGCCAGATAGATTGCATATATAACAATTAGTAATCTTCATAGCCATATTGTCAAAGCATAAAAAGATATAAAAGCCGCCTATCTTGAAAATCTCATGCACAATGAGCATGAAAAGTTGGCACAATTGATTGAATACCCTGCGAGCAATGTCAGCGCTATTCAGGCATGTAGATTTGGCTCTTAAAATTCTTCCATTTGTCTGCACACTGCCAGACGTGATCCCTTTACCACTGTAATGGACAGCAATTCCCTTCTGCGCGATACAATCCATCTCTTCTGTCCGTATCTGCAAGGCAAGTGAGGTAAAACTGAATAAATATTTTGACATTAAGAAGCCATTTCTATCAAGATAACATAAGGTTCTTTATTTGGAGCAGAAGCTGATGCAAGATATCCAGCAGGTTAGTCAAGTGAAATATTAAATAGAGAAGTCTTTTTTGAAAGCATGACATAGTATGTTATGGTATTAAAAACATTCTCCAGAAAAATTTGTCCCAGGACAAAACAACGTGATTGCAGGGAAAACACTATTGATCTTTGGATTCCACTAAGCAGTGTTACAGGACTTGTAGATCAAAACCAGAATTCAGCCTGGAAAAACTGGTCATTTCTGAAAAGAAATCAGGGTGGCTGTGTGGGCATGAGGGGCAAAATTGTTAGATTTTTACCTTATCTGCTCAGTAGTTGGTTGTTGTTGTTACCGCTCAAACTAGCAGGGATCCTAGAAGAGGATCCTTGAAGGGAAACTACTAGGTCAAGGGAAACAATGGAGCGATAGCCCATTGTCACCTCAACTAAGGCTCCCTACTCTTTACAGACTTTCATTGATGGGAGGAGACCCGGTATAATAAGGATCATAGAAATGAATGGATCAACGATAGGTTGAGAGGTGGTCCTAGAAGCCTATTCACAAGAGACGCTAAAATGTATGGCTTGCTTGCTTTGAAAGCAAGATGAAAGGCTCTCGAGCAAGGGCTTAGGGGAATTCTAAGAGCTAGGGTTTGAGTATATGACTTGTCAAGAAGATTCTTAGCTACTAAAATCCTTGTGGAAACTTGGATTCCAAGTGGCCATTTTGAAATTGGCTTCACTAAGTTGTGGGACCACACGGGACCAAGTGGACCCAGAATTAGGTCAATAGGATGAAAATAATCAACCAAGGGTGTGCTTGACCTAATTGTGTTTTTGACCTAATTGAGGGGAAGAAAGGGATTAAAGGAAAGATTTTCTTTAAATTTGATACAATGGTCCCTATGAGGTAACTGGACTTGGGAGGCTAAGGGCAAAATTTGGTCTTAAGGCTAGGGCTCGAGATATCTCAAGATCCAACCGTCAAAATGGCTTCAAAATTGGAGGACACCTAGGAGACGCACTAGCGCAGAAGAGGCAAAGAGATCGAATTTATATGATGGGTGGTTTGCAAGAAATTTGATGCCCTAGGAGACCCAATGGGGCTAGACCTAGAAGAAGGGGAAGGTGAAGGGAAAATATGAACTTTAAAGTGATCACCAAAGGAGGACCAGTGCTTTGTCCTATTAGAGATATGGATTAATGGAAGATTTAGGGTTCGGATTGATTTCCACTTGTCAAGGAGGCCTAGAAAGCAACTTCGCTAGGCTCTAGGGCTTATTGAAAGCAACTTCAAGGTCATTTATACTTCGTTGGCAATATTTGGAGACTTATCAAGACAAATTCAACAAGATTGTCTCTAGGAACATTCATTCATTCTAACATGGCCCATAAATGATATAACGCTATTGAGATATTTAATTTCCACAATTCTATTCCAAGAAAAGCAGTAAATTAACCCTAGAATAGCGAAAATCACAACATCATGAATGTAGCAAGATAAATAACAAGACTATCATAAAAACATTACTTACATGTAAGATGAATATATCCAATCACCAAGATATGTCAATCATAGAAGCTCCAAGACAAAGAAGATTATCCAAACATCGAAATTCATCCATTCATCCCAAAAATCTCATCCTCAAAAGATAACGAAAATCTCACAAGTAGATATGATCCAATCCAAGTGATGGTGATCAAATGATTACATCACACTTCTATTTATACAATTCCTAAAGAATTAGATTTAGCTAGTTAGGCCTAATTTAGCCCTTAGAATAAAAATAATGTGCATAATAACACTAACTTTTGGTGACAAGCACACTAATACATGAATAAGCCTCAATAATACATGAATAAGCCTCTCCAGAGGGTTGAATGATCAATAAAGTGAATCGTTGGGCCTTTGAGGAGGCCAAATGAAGTCCAAAGGGTACCATGATGTAAAAATGGACTTCAATCATAGTGGACAAGAGGGTCGCCCCTTGTTTTCCAAGCAAAAACCTCAGGTGCTTCCAAGTGGATGAAGGGGCACAAGGTCATTCTCATGGTTCTCCAAATGGATCAGACGTGCCTTTGGGCTGGAATGATGACATAAGCCATGCCTCTGCAGCGGAGAACAATCCTCTAGACACTGGAACATTTGCCAAGTGTATGGTGCAACTGTGGAGCCAACCGGGCATGGTGCGCTAGGTGTGTCATCCTCATCCCAAAGGTGGAATAGGAGCAATCAATGAACGTTGTTGGGGATCCATGAAGTAATTTCGTCTATGGTGGAGGCCCATGGTTCTCAACGCCCACCCTATAAGTGCCAATGTGGCCCTCTGGAAGGCTAGGACCCTGTATAGGGATACCAAGCCCCAAATGGCAATCCACTTGCAATCCTACATAAGATCCAATGCGCCCCCTTGCCCTCTAATACAAGAAATCATTAGAATAATCAAGAAAAAGAGCTTACAAGTCATGGAACCAATGGGGCACTTCATGGTGGCATGCCCTTCCATAGCAGACTTTGGTATGTATAAGTGTCTCTAAGCTCAATAGGGGGTTAGCCAAGGACCTTATTAGGTGGTTTCAATCTCTAAAGGGGGTGACAAGTCCATGGTGCATCCTTCAAGTGCTAGGTGGAAAATTATATAATAATGGAATGGTGTAGGGATCTGGGGACACATTTAGGCCACATGTCAAGGTGAAAGGGTAGCTATAACAGAGGAAACCCATATTTGGGTATATAAGTGTAGGAGGGAGCCAATCGTGGTACATGAGTTACCCCGACCTTTGTTTTTACACCCTTCTTCATATGTCTTTTTCCTTTTATTGATTTTTCTTCAAAATTGCTCGGGGCTCCAGGGCTAGGTTGCGGGGAAGCTTCAAACCCCTTGCGTTCCGGTTTCCGAAACGCGCTCCGTGCGGGAGCGTTTCGGAAACGCTCGGAAACGCGCTCTCGAAAACGCTTCCTGAGGGGAGCGTTTTCGGGAGCGCGTTTCCGAACCTGTTAAAACGCTCCCTGTCTTTTCGGGATCGTTTCAGGAAGCGCTCGGGAGCGAACGCTCCCTGAGCGCTTCCGACGTTTAAAAAACACTTCAGGAGCGTTTTTTAAATGCCGGAAGCGCTCGGGGAGCATTCGCTCCCGAACGCTCCTCCCTCTGCAACACCTGCCGTAGCACTGGAATTTTTAAGTGAAAAATCGATTTTTTTATAATTGGGGGGGGGGGGGGGGTTTCATTTTACATTTTATTGTTTGTTGAGTTGACAGAGAGAGCAAGAAGGAGAGCAAGGAGAGCGCAAGGCTGACAGGAGAGCAAGGAGCAAGGCTGACAGGAGAATTAAATGTTGATAGAACATATAAGTGGATCTTATAGAAGACAAACCAGAAACAGAAAAATGTGATGGTGCGTTACGGCGGTCAACAGGATGCTTCAACCAGCAAAGTCTCCTTGATCAGCCAACCCAGAATGTGTCACAACAATCCTCCAATCAGCAACCGAGTCAACCCAAGTGAACTCCAGAAAAGTCAACGCTGTCCAGAAAAGTCAACGCAAGGCAGCAAGCTAAAAGTCAACGCAGCAACAGTTTGGTCAACCCTTTGACCTCGATTTTTGTGCCAATGTGTACGACCTCTCAAAATCGAACTCTCCAACAAGTTTCAGCCCTTTCGGACCATGCGTTGACCAAAGTCAACGCTGGTCAAACTTCCAGCAAAACCCTAGCTGCAGAAACTCGTCCTTCCCTTCAGCCGTACAGATTTCGTCCTTCTTCTCCACACTTGTTGTAATTTTTGTAGATGTTCATGCTTGAGCAACTTACTTTTCTTACAGCAATGCTGAAATAGTTAAATAAAATGCTGATAGAACATATAAGCGGATCTTATAGAAGACAAACCAGAAAAAGAAAAATGTGATGGTGCGTTACGGCGGTCAACAGGATGCTTCAACCAGCAAAGTCTCCTTGATCAGCCAACCCAGAATGTGTCACAACAATCCTCCAATCAGCTACCGAGTCAACCCAAGTCAACTCCAGAAAAGTCAACGCTGTCCAGAAAAGTCAACACAGGGCAGCAAGCTAAAAGTCAACACAGCAACAGTTTGGTCAACCCTTTGACCTCGATTTTTGTGCCAAAGTGTACGGCCTCTTGAAATCGAACTCTCCAACAATTTTCAGCCCTTTCGGACTATGCGTTGACCAAAGTCAATGCTGGTCAAACTTCCAGCAAAACCCTAGCTGCAGAAATTCGTCCTTCCTCTCAGCCGTACAGATTCGTCCTCCTTCTTCTTCACACGTGTGGGCTGAACTTGTCCTCCAATGAACTCGTACTAAATCAGATGAGAGAAGATGTGTGTTGAGTTGTTGTGAAATGCTCTCCAACTTTCCCTGTATTTATAACCATCATTGGGGTGTGTGACACATCTGCTGGGGGTGTGAAACCTTAAGGCCGACCTGCACATATAATTTATTATAAATAATAAATTCAAAATAAATGTTCTGCTCATCGGATTAAGATATATTTTATATGGATTTTACACCTCTCCGAAAGAGGAATCCAACAAAAATATTATCCTCTTAATCTGAGCATCACAACATGGAGTTTGGACCTAGTTGTCCAATTTTAACACTCCCTCTCAACTAGGGAGAACTCCATCCATCAGTGCAATCAAACATCGTGCGTCATCCCGCCGTAACTTGCTTTGCTGGCCTCTTTATTTCAGAACAGAAGTGGGTGAGTCACAAAGACATCATCCCCCGACTGACATAATGAAGCCGAGGAGGGCTCGGCCCCTCTCTCGGACTCACAAAGAGTCTCCAACCAACCGAAGTTGGTTCATCGACCCGAAGTCGATGGAGTCCCGAACCTCACTAAACGATCCCGAATCCAAGTGGTTTGGGCAGGTGCCATCCTATAGATAGAGGTACGGCGATCTCGGTCGTCCATCGTGTTGCTACTGGTCTCTGACACCCTCATTGGCCAAATGAGAGGTACTTCCCATGAGCCTAAACTCAATGGGTAGGATGCATACGAGCAGAGATAAATGAAAGTAGCAGGCCCGGCCTCAGCTCAATCACAAGGGTGGGCGAAGCCGGTATGAGGTGCTGCAAAAGCCGAGAAGCTGTCCCCAAAGCCCCCCAGAGCTCCCAGAGCTCATCGTCCAACAGGACCCACATCATAGGGTCTTTCCACGACACCAAGACTCTCACGGAAGGTTGGGAACTTGACCTTCCCCAGGGGCTTAGTGAGAATATCCGCGACCTGCTCATCAGTTCCTATATGATCGAGCCTTACGGCGCCTCGCTGTACCATATCCCGGATAAAGTGGTACCTGATATCAATATGCTTGGATCGGTCGTGGAACACAGGATTCTCGGTCATACGAATCCCACTCTGGTTATCACAGAGTATCACAGTGGTATCTAGCACATGTCCAAACAGCTCACTAAAGAGCTTTCGCAACCAAACTGCTTCACAACAGGCCATACTTGCTGCAATGTATTCGGCCTCAGCGGTGCTCAAAGCCACTGACTTCTGCTTCCTGCTCATCCATGAAATCGAAGCAGAACCAAGATTGAAGCAACATCCCGATGTGCTCTTACGATCCACCACACTGCCAGCCCAATCGGCATCAGTATATCCACGGAGTGTCACACTCCCGGCAGTGTATCTCAGCCCATGGTTTATCGTGCCCCGAAGATATCTCAGAAGATTCTTGGCACCAACCCGGTGAAAATGATGAGGCTCAACCATCTGTTGACTCAAAGTGTTCATACACCAAAACACCTGTCGGTCGGGTGTTCATAGGTATCAAAGCTCCTATGAGTTGACGATACTCAGTAGGATTGGCCAAGATAGGCCCAGCAGCGCTGCCACTCAACTTCTTGAAGTTGAGTTCCATCGGTGTTGACACGGACTTGCAGTCCACCATACCAAATCTTTCCAGAAGTTTCACAATGTATTTTTCTTGAGAAAGGAAAATCTCTCCAGGTCTCTGCCAGACCTCTAGGCCTAGGAAGTAGTGCATCAGTCCTAGGTCCTTCATCTCGAACTCAGCAGCGAGCTCCCTCTTACATTGATGAATGAGAGGGTCAGCACCTGTCAGGAAGAGGTCATCCACATATAGCACTAGAATGAGAGGCTTCCCCTGCACAACCTTGAAGTAAAGGTTCGGATCAGCATTACTTTGAGTGAAGCCCAACTTCATCAAGTAACTATCCATCCTCTCGTACCAAGCTCTGGGTGCTTGCTTTAACCCATAGAGGGCTTTCTTCAACCTGCAGACATGAGTGTCTCGATCCT